>OX101794.1:4737078-4884498 GCA_944452715.1 Ophion slaviceki | reverse complement strand
ACGAATTCACACGGATCCACACTAACATCGACGAACTCACACACATTGACTCACTCTCGCATTCATTAATTTTTCCCCGCAGAAACAACAAACGCGCGCGCACTCTGCCGTGACCCCGAACCGCGCGACTCACGATTAAAATAATAGAAAATAAAGAAAAACCGAAAAAGGGGAGAAAACTGAACACAGCCTCCGTGAGGCGGAGGCCGCCGCCAGGCCCGATCCATTGGGCTCACATCGATGGACGTTGTGACCATCCGAGGGCACCAGTTCGCGACATTATAACGCGAATTGGCCGAAACTCACCGGCACTAATTTAGACGCGAAAAGGCCCTCCGAACGCTGTCCTTCCTGCTCGACATTCAACGGCGAAGTCCTTCCTTATTTCTCTCTCAATCGCGAGCGGAACGTCAGCTCTCTCCCCCTTCTCTTAATTTTTCCGGAATTTTCTTTCGGGTGGGCGCGTTCCCACCCGCCTGTGTGTTCGCATGTGTGTGTGTGTGTGTGTGTGTGTGTGTGTGCGTGCGTGCGTGCGTGCGTGCGTGCGTGCGTGCGTGCGTGCGTGCGTGCGTGCGTGCGTGCGTGCGTGCGCGCGCGCGCGCGCGTGTGTGTGTGTGTGTGTGTGTGTGTGTGTGTGTGTGTGTGTGTGTGTGTGTGTGTGTGAAGGGGCGGGGAGGGTACGCGATGGCGATCCACTGCGACGAGTGGCGTTCGATCGATGATCAGAAAATTATTCTCGTCCTCGGGCAACGGCGACTCGTGCAGCTCGAGAATTCGACTGTGGTGAAGATGGACTTCTGTTCCAAACGATTGAGGAGGTTGTTGACCGGGGTGCCAAGACGAGCGAGAATCGATCGGCCGTCGTTCTCAGGCTAGCTTCGTGACCCAGCGAAGCCGCCGAATGAGAAACCACGTGATCGTGCTTGACAGTGGCGAGCAGGAAGGTGGAGGAGGGATACACCTCATTGCCGCCGTTGTCCCATCTCTCTTATTCTCGTCGAGATCACCGATTTCCCCTTCGCCATGCCCTTCCTCCGAACCCCTAATGTGCGTGTGCGCGTGAGTATCTCGTAAATAAATAAATTAATAACAAGCAAAATAAATAATAACAATAAAATTGGTCTTATTCTCGTATGGGTGCGCGTTCGGGGTGAGCGTCGAGCAGGAGGGACGCTATCACGGGTTTTCCGGGGAGCCCGAAAAATTGCCACATGACAATATATATATAGTGTGACGGGAATTCTGTTCACCACGCCACAAAAGCTCGTCCCCTCGCCCTCGACGCTTTTCCTTTATTTGGACGCCAGTCGATCTGTCACGCAAAACGACGTGCCGAGAGAGAGGAACACACCCCGCGTTGCACCGGCTACGCTGCAGCCACTATATTGATGGCAGAAGGGGGTGGTTGAGGAAGGATGCAAAAGCAAGAGTTCCCGGTATACGGCCTTTCGAACACTTCAAATTTTATTAATTCTCCCAAAATCGCGCACACAAAAACAAAAAGGCGCAAATCTCGCTTCCGTCACTCTACGCTAATTGAATTACAGACGTCGCGTCTCGGCATCTCGGGGCGATATTATTCCCGCGATGCAAAATCGACCGTCTCGCGGGAATCCGTGATGTCTCACTTACACCGACGGGACCGTGGCCTACGCAGTCTACACGGGAAAAACGCAGCCTCGATTTCGTCCTCGATACCCAAGTACCGAGTATCGGGAGACTGTCGCAAATAGCACCGTGCACCCGCTAGTCGGTGGCACGGCGAGGCACGAGGCAAGGGGCTCCCCGGTCGTTCAGGCACACCGCCCACACACACCACACGGTTCGTTGCACACCCACGTACTGCACACTTTCCCCCGTAGGGACCTACGCGATCCTACCTACGATTGATCCCCCCGAAATGCCGATCGCCAACGAGCGCGCAGGGCCCCGAAACGCGCGACCCTTATCTTCGAGACTTCCGGCACGACCCCGGCATGAGTCCCCGGACTCGGCACAACTTCCCTTCTCGAGAGAAACAACAAGAGAAAAAATATAAAAGTGAACACCCACGAAGGGCGGAACCGCCGCCGCGGTCTGGGGCCGCGAGCAAGGTGAACGAATACGGGAATGGTGGACACGACCGCGAAACGGGCTGGAGCTCACCGGAAAAGGTCCTCAGACGGTCTCTACCAAAACTCGCTTCCGTTACTTTTCTCGATTGACCGTCTCGCTCGACACTCGCCGAAAGTCTCCTGAACTCTCTCCCACGGTGCGTTACGCACGCGCGCCCATACCCCGCTCACCGCCACCGCCACCGCCCGTATTTCCTAGGGACCCCCGAAGACGGCAGATGACACCTCGTGCGTGGATCCTTCTCCTATGCCCTCGATAACCTGCCTCGTAGGTAAGGTAGAGAGTAGGCAGAGCGATGGGAGAGCCAACTCGTCGCCTAGATCGGGAACTATGGGAAGAGCTCCGACGTCGGCACGTGAGGGAGAGAGAGACTCTCGTGCCGCGAGACCCCACCCGTCCCTTTGCCTACGCGTTCTGTCGCGTGTAGCCGATGGCTCAGTAGGCTGAACGAGAACTGGCGTCCCATGACTGACCGGGTGCTTAGTGCTTGGCCTGGCGTCCAGTGATTGGCGCGGCTCCGGATGATGAGACGAGCGCGTGAGCGGACCCGGTGTCGTAGCCGTTGGAGGCACCCCTTCTCGCCCAACCGCGATGTCCGGTCCGATGGTAATGAGAAACCTCGTCCCCGAGGAGATCTCCCTGCTGTCCTCGCTCAATTCTTCCCGCTCGGGGCGTGCCGTAGCGGGAGGGAATCCGCGGAAATATAAAAATAAAGAAAAGAAAAAGAAACGTGACAACTGCTCTCTCATCTCATTTTCGCCGCCGGGGAAACCCCCTCGAGTCGTACCGGTGTCGGAGCGGCGAGCGAGAGGGCCAGAGTCGACTACCCACGAGCTTTATGTTAGACCCCGCGTCACAACTCCCCCCTGGCGTCACAACTCCCCGCGTCACAACTCTCCCCTCCTTACACACTGGCCAACCCGGCCAGGAGACTCCAACCCGCCCGGTCGATTAGGCTCGCCAACTCGGGGACCACCCCGGCGACAGTCCACAGCCCCGGTGCACCCGCTCAAATCTCCCCGGCCTTTCAGGGCCAACTTTTTACCGCCACAACCCCGAGACGTTTCCCCCTCTGGACGGACGCACGACATTGGACGGTATGGGACGGTACAAAACGGACATAAACGGTAACCACGTCAGTATTCAGCATCCGCCTTTATTCACCCCCTTATACAAAAGAAAATATATTGACCCGAGCGTGCCCCCCTCACGCACACTCGCGGGGGAGGAGGAAAGGAAAAAAAGAGAGGGTAATGAGCATAGAGAAGGAAAAAAAAGGACAACCAAAAAAACTGCTAGGCGGCTGGTCGCCGCGTACTCCTCAACGGCTGCGAGCCCTTGGGTCTCGAGTGAGCGCCCGTAGTCCTCCCGCACGCAAACACTCCTCCGCGTAACGCGGGCAGTCTCGGAGTGAGACGTTCCGGGCACCGCAACGGAAGCATTGTCGACCCGGCGCTCTCGGCTCTGGGCAAGAAGCCCGCTCATGGCCGAACTGGTCGAAATTCCATCACTTGATCAGGGCCGCGGACATCCGGTGGGCGCGTATGGCGTGATCGTGCTTAGCCCGGGCCCTCTCTGACGAGGCTGATGCCGGGGTGGCCAAGGGCCCACGAACACTGGGGCTTCCCTCCTCCGACACATTTGCCTCCACCCGGACCTCTGGATCCGGTGCCGGTTCCTCGGGCTTGCATTTGGGTACAACTGCGGGCGCCCCAACCGGAGCGTCAGGTCCCGTTTCCGAGGGCGTCACTGCAACCCTAATCGTATCCGAACGTGGGGCGGTGTCACCGCGGTCTTCCTCGTCCAGGATGCGACGCCACATTTCCAACGCCGTCTCCGCCATGTTGGTCAGCCTCTGGTTGGCCTCCGTCGGAGTCAACCAGGGTATGTAGCTCTCCATCTCGCTGAGGGCGAGGCGGCTGAACATCCGGGACGCCGGGACCTCGTTCAGGCGCCCCGAGTAGTAGTCGCAGGCCGCTTCCCTCATCATCATGGCCAGGCTTCTCAGCACCGTCTCCGCTCACAGATCCATCTAGTCTATCTGTGGAGATGGCAGCATCGGAAGAGTGGTAACGCTTAAGATCCTCTATCGATACTTTGGGGACTATCCCCCCTGTGGGACCAGTAAGCTCGTATACCACGGGGGAAAGGATCCTACTGATACGATAGGTACCCTCGAACCTACGGGCCAATTTTGCCGCTACGTGCTGCGCCACGGATGACAAAACGCGCTGCTTCCGAAGCACCAGGTCACCGATACGGAAGGTGACAACCTGCCGACGTCGGTTATAATGCTCTGATTGCCTCTGGTAAGCCTCGTCTAGGTTATATTGGACGCGCTCGCGCAGGGTTTTCAGCTGTCGCATACGGTCCGACCATTGTTCGATGGGGAGGGGGAAGATCTCCTTCTCCCTCTCCCCACCACGCTGGTAAAAATTATGGGGTCTCGGATTCCTTCCGAAGTTCAGATATGCGGAACTACAATCAATGGCGGTGTGGTGGGCGGTATTGTAGGCGAATCGAAACTCCGTCAGATGTTCGACCCAGGGGCGGTGGTCACCTTCGAGGAAAGCCACTATCATGGTTTTAAGGACCCGGTTCACCCTCCCGACGGGGTTCGCCTGTGGATTGTACGGGGGGGTAGTGGTGTATAATATCCCGTGCTCCTCGGCCCATGACCGCAAGTATTGGTTGGCGAACTCAGTGCCGTGCTCGGTCAGGAGGACCTCCGGGGTTCCCCAGCGCGAAATGACCAATTCGCCCAGGGCCTCCTAGATCTTTCCTCCCATAGCCCTGCGCAACGGACAGCACTCAATCCATTTCGAGAATAAGTCTTGGAAGACCAGTACGTAGACAAACCCGGCTCGGCTAGGCGGGAAAGGACCCATTATGTCCGCTGCAACTACCAGCCATGGGGCCTCAATCACTCTTCTCCCCATCAAACTCGGGGGTGGACACTGTTCCACCTTGGCGCGCTGAAAGACCTCGCACTTCCGCACGTAGTTGGTCACGTCCGTGTATAATCCGGGCCAAAAGTAAGAGGTGGCTATTCGGTGGAAGGTCTTATCGACCCCTAGGTGTCCTGCCTGGGGCACATCGTGGTTGTCGTTCACACTTGTCGGGGTTTATAAGTAGTCCCGCTCCTCGGATACGGTCTAAGGCAGATGATCTTCGCCATGATCTTCAGCCATGGCAGATGATCTTCGAATGTCTCGGTCAGGACGATAATATCGCCTAAATAGGCGAACGCATGTGGCTCCATTCCAGGCCCAATCAGCTTATCCAGGAGTCTTTGGAACGTAGCCGGCGCGTTCGTTAGCCCATATGGCATTCGTTTAAACTGGAAGAGGCCCCGCCCGGGACCATGAACGCCGTGATCTCGCGAGACGAGGCTTCCAGAAGTATTTGGTGGAAGGCCTGGCTCAGGTCCAGTGTCGAAACATACCTAGCGGCCCGAAGCTTATCTAAGATGTCGTCCATATGTGGTAATGGGTAAGCGTCCTTGCGGGTAACATCGTTGACGCGACGAAAGTCCAGGCAATACCGATAGGTGTGATTAGCCTTCTTTATCATGACGAGGGGAGTGCTCCAGTCACTCGCGGAGCACTCTACGATATCCTCCTAAAGCATTCGGTCTACCTCGTTGTAAATTTTCTGCCGAATGACCGGCGTGACGGGTTAGTAGCGTTGTTTGATGGGAGCGATAGGTCGGTCAACGGGGCGCATATGCCCACCGCGTCCATCCCTTCCGTTGGCTCGAAGGGATACTCGTTGTCCGGGCACCCCGAGAAATGCCAGGTATCGCAGCTATGGTCCACCACGACACCCAAACGCACCAGGGGATCCAGTCCCAGCAACAAGGGAATAGGAAGTTCCGGGTAAACCCGGGCTACCAGATCGCAAACTCGGCCTTTTAGATGGACCTGGAATTCGACCTCCTCGTTGCAGCGAATGTTCTCCCCGTTTGGAATGGTGCTCACTCGCTCTGGGACACGGTGGCGGAGAAATGCTAACTTGGCCGCTAAAAACACCCCCTCCGGACCAAGATAGGTGTGGGTTGACCCGCTATCAACCATAACGGGAAGAGAGTGATCTCGCACCCGGAGCAGTAGGAGGAGTATCGTGCGTGACCGTCTCCCCAGCAACGGACTACAGATCTCTTCCAGCGGTCTGCGACGCGCGGAATAAATGGGTGACGGGGCCGCCGGAGAAACTATAGGGGACGTGGCGGCCCTTACTCGCGACCCCTCGCGGAGTTTTCCCCACATCCGTGTGGCGTCCGGCTAGTGACCTCTTGCTTCCCGCAGCGGTAGCAGTGTATCTGGCGCGAGGCCCTGCAATTCCTCCAGGTGCGCCCGGCCTCTCGGCAATTCTAACAGGCACCTTCCCTAACCTGGAGGGCTCCAGTGCCACCCACCCGGTCCTGCAAACGCGAAGGTGCCGGTACCCGGTTCGGGTCGCCCCGAGGACCCGGCTGGTCCTTCGGTGGGGGCGGCTGCTGCACTGCCGCTAGTAGCGCCGGAGGGACCCGTGACTGGACATCACGGAACCCCCCTTCAGGCTCACTCCCTCCGGACCACAGGTGCCGCCTCGCCGTTCCGCCTACGCTCCCCGCCAGGTGTCCCACAGTGGGGCAGAATCCCAAAAAGCTGGCCAAAAGTCAAATTTTTGAGTTGTATATATTCGTCTATATATGTTCAGATCTTGTTTACTGATAGTCCTAGGACGAAATTCCGGACCGGGCAGGTTTATACTTGTTCTAGGGTCGCCTCGACATCAGTCGACATTCAGCCGCCGTTCGGTACGCATTAAACAAGCGTACGCGTCGAAAAATTCTTGCCTGTTTCGAAGTGCTGTGAAACGGACGAAACTGTCTCAATTTTAATTCTGCAAAATGGATAAACTTTCTGAAGGTATGCAGAAAATATAATTATGCACAGTTAGTGCTTATTTTATGTTTGAAATATCTAAATTTTGCAACAAGTAAACATAAAAAATTATACATTTTTTTTCGAAAATTGATTTTCTAAAGTAGTTTTAAAAATGTCTTCGCGAGTCTCTACCTTGTTTCAACAAGAAACTGATAGTGTACAGTACTAAATATAATATACTAAAAAACTGGCTGCTCAGGAGTGCTCAACGAATAGTTAGACTAATTTTTAGGGATAAATACGTGGCGCGACATTAACGGACGTGTGAACGTAATCCATTGATTATTACGTTACAGCGCGTTGGTATATTTTCTGTCTATTAACATAGATTAATATTTATTTATCAATTCCATTTGTAGTATGTTCATTTATTGATTAATATTCATAGATCATTTAAATTTTAATACAGTAATTTATTATTCTAAATGTACGCTTTACGAAAATCTCCACATTTTATAAAATATTCCTGCAAGAACTCTCAGTAGCTAGAACTGTGTTTCCCCCATGTTTGTACGGCGTAACGGTTTTCGGCAGTAAAGGTGTATTAGTGTATACGTACATAGTGTATACGTAGTGTAGACGGCGATTCGGCAAGGACTGACGAGGGGCTCCTAGAGCAGCCATGTATGAAAGAAAGGAGCCCGCCTGCTGTTCAGGCTTTATTATACCTGTTGTATACTGACACAGAGGTGATTCTCGTAAAGACAGATTTCATGTAATTTCGGTTTTTTTTTCGTGCAGAATGTATGTAAATATATTTGTTAATCATTTATATCATAAATATTCGTTTTCTTTATAAATATAAAATCATTTTTAGTAGTAATAAATTATTTTTGTACATTTCGAGTCAGAACACCGTATATAGTTTTGTTAAGTATAAAATGATTTCAAAATAATGTCATTCAATTTTGTACATGTTTATATTGGTATTTTACAGAGTCTTCCCAATCTTCAAATATGGAATTATCAAGAAGAGATGTTTTTTTCATGGTGAAAGACAGTTTAAAAAACGAACAGAAATTCGTTATTGGAGTTTTGAAAGATGCAATTTTCAAGAAAACAGAACATGTGATACAAGTAGACGAGGATGAAAGGTCATTAGGACTGTTATTTGCAAATTTTCGATCCAGATGGAAAGCAGCAAATAGAGGCCAAGAAAAGTATCTAAAAAATAATGAAGAATGGTTGAATGGCACCGTATGTTTTTCAACATTATCCGATACTGAATGCACAACATCAACATCTGAGAAGATTGTGAAGAATGATGAAAAAGGAACATCTGGACGACCTTCGAAATCCTTTGCTTCATCCAGCGATAGATCTAAGAGGCGAAAGACTGAAGAAATACGTTTTACTTTATCTACAGAAGAATTGACGTATGCTGCTCAAATGTGTTTAAGGACTTCTGGTCAAGTGGATGCTGCTCAAGTTCTTAAAGATGTCACATTAACCAGCCCAACAAGAGCCTCAAAATATATAGCTGCTGTTCGGTCAAAAAATGAGACACCTTTAACCCCAGACGAAGCACTTTCTTTGATGATCGAGAAAGGAGAATCAAAGCGCTCTTATCAGCTATCAAGAAATGCAGCTAGAGCACGTAAATGCAAATTATACCCATCATACCATGAAGTAGAAAAAGCAAAAAAATCGTTGTTATCCATCAGTTGTGTACATGAATATTACTGAGTCGTGCGCACAAATTAAACTACAGGCTTTACTTGATCATACCACATACAGAATTATACAACTTCAGGCTGATGTCATCGATACTCTAAATTCTGAAATTCTGCAAAAATTAGTACTTCACTGTAAATGGGGATGTGATGGAAGCAGCGGTCAAAGTGTTTATAAGCAAAAATTTGATGAGGCTGGAAAATCTGATGAAAGCATTTTTTATACTTCTCTGGTACCTTTGCAATTAATCTACAACAATCACGAGACGGATGAAGGAACTATTGTGTGGAAAAATCCTAGACCTTCATCTCCTCGATTCTGCAGACCAATACGATTGCAGTTTGTACATGAAGATGTACAATCAACATTGAAAGAAGTTACCGACATTGAACAGCAGATTGCGGGTCTTGCACCATACACTACTGAACAAAATGAAAAATCAATTTCAGTAACCTATTGTATGTCGTTTACGATGATAGACGGCAAAGTCTGTAACGCTGTAACCGGTACCACTTCTGCACAACGCTGCTTCCTGTGCAAAGCCACCTCTAAAGATTTTAATAACATCGACAAAATTATAAAAATGGACATTACTACAGATAATTTAAGATTTGGCATATCTACATTACATGCATGGATTCGTTTTTTCGAGTGCTGTTTGCATTTGTCGTATAAGCTCACAACTCAAAAGTGGCAAGCTCGTGAAGAGGAAGTGAAAAAGATTGTGAAAGTACGCAAGGAAGACATACAGACTCAATTTAAGACAACACTGGGGCTTATCGTTGATCGACCAAAGCCAGGATATGGCAGCTCAAACGATGGAAATACCGCCCGCCGCTTTTTCGAAAATGCTAATATATCTGCTGAAATAACAGGAGTCGATGAAAATTTAATTCACCGATTTCATGTTATTTTGCAGGCAATTTCGAGCGGGTAAGATATAGACGAAGAAAAATTCAAAGACTATTGTGTAAATACTGCCCGTTTATTCGTTGCTTTATATCCATGGTATTACATGCCAACATCTGTGCACAAAGTGTTGATGCACGGAGCAGAAATTGTAAAATATGCCCTTTTACCGATCGGACAACTTTCTGAAGGGGCCCAAGAGTCACGCAATAAGGACATAAAGAACTACAGGTTACATCATTCAAGAAAATGCTCTCGAGAATCGAATATGAGAGACATTTTCTATAGGCTCTTAGTATCATCAGATCCATTTCTCTCAAGCATCAGGAAATTGCCCCAGAGACCGGCGAAATCTTTACATAAAGAAGCTATAGAAATGTTAAAACAACCTGAAGTCACCAGACAACGATTCCGATTTGGATACAAGTGGGTCAACATCAGAATCCGAATCGAATGATTCCAACATTGAAGATGACATACAAGATTTTTGTTACTAGAAGTAAATAACAGATATTTGATTTATTGCAAATTTTGTACTCAAGAAATTGTTCAAAAATAAAAACATGGCTCAAGAGATTTTCTACTCATTTAAACCTAAAAATATTATGAAACATTTTCTATTAAAAAATATTTAAAAATTGAAAATTTTTGTGGAGTCGTCTATATATCGCGTCTGCTATTTTGAAAATTAACATTCCTATAACAAATTCGTAATCAGCGATCCCAAAAACCCTTAAGAAATATGATTGGGTATTTTTTACTGAATTATTTGACTAATTGGTTGAATTATGTCCGCCATTTTGGGTCCGCCATTTTGAAAATCGTAATTCTGATAACAGATTCGTATTCAGCGACCCCGAAAACCCCCGAGAAGAGAATTGGAGATCATTTTGGACACTTTCCGAATTTTGGCCAGCTTTTTGGGATTCTGCCCCACTGTGTGTCCGCGAGATGAATGCGAGGGCACGTAGACCAGGTCAGGGAACATGAATTTTTCAGGTGGAATCGGGGCTAGACTTTCTGATCGTAACTGCCGTCCAATTCCACCGCCACCTCCTCCAATTTGTCCAAGGTCCGCAGGGACCTCCGGAGAATCAGCACCCGCAGGCGGAACGCGAGATTGCGGTGAGCGTACCCCCGCCGCTTAGTCTCCGGGATCGGGGGATCTACATGGTCGAACATCGTACGCATACACGTCAAAAAATTTGGAAACCCGGAACGTCCGTGGACCACTCGGGCTCTATCGGGATGCAGACTGAGTGGACGGCCGAGGTCCTCTCCAGTCGAACCGGATCGGGGGTCGGGGTCACCTGTCCCGACTGCAAAGCTGCGAAAGCCACGCCTCGGCCCTCCCGAGTCGTCACCACCGGGTCCTCCAAGGACCGGCTTGGAACTCCCGCCCGCCTTGCCAGCGGGTCATTTGCCTCCGATCCGGACACGGCATGGGGCCCGATATCCGTCCGGGCTGCGAACGCAGTAAAACGGGCTTCGTATTCCGGGCTGAACGGACGCCGGCCGGTGTAGTTAAGACGCTCGAACAACTCCGTGCGTGAGCCATAGGTGGGAAGCCCACGCAACTGCAATTCCAGCCGCAGCCTTTCGCTTGGAAGACGTTCCCTTGGGCGGAAAGAAATCCCCCCTCCTTCTTGCGCCATATTCGGGATGGCACGGAAATCGAGGAGGAACCAGCCAGGCCAATCTCTCCGTGGCTTGCGAGCCAGGAGGGTCACGAGACACCTCGGATCAAAGCCACCCCGGGAAACCTGAGGAAGAGGAAACGTAGCCCAGGCAGCGTATTCCCGATACGCGCCACGAATGACCTGGCGCTACTACTCCCCTCGTTACAACTGGTTAAAACTACCGGAGGGGAGACGAAAAATAAACAAATCAAAGAATAAATACAGATAAGTAAAAAAAAATTAAAAGTTAAAAAAATGAAAATTAAAAAAAAAATAAGTAAATGAATAAAGTAATTAAATAAATCGATCGATCGAAGCCCTCTCCCTTATTTTTAAACCCTCACAAGGGAGAAGGAGGAAAAAAACAAACTCAACAGGCCGTGACTGCGGACGGGATTCGACCCCGCGTTCCCGGGAACATGTTACCCCTCAGGGCGCGACCCGAATCGTTCCCACAGGTACGACCTTGGGCTACCCGAAACTCTATCGGATAACGCCGGCCTGTCCGCACACGACGATACCCCACTCTCATATACTAGATGAATGAAATAGAACAAGTCAAATAAGTAACATACAATCATAATTAAATGAACCTATAAATAAAATTGTTTATCGAAGATGATTAAGTAAATCTAAAAAGAGAAAGAAAAAGAAAAAAAGAAAAGGAATAAATAAAATGGGGCAGCGAAAATAGTTAAATGAATCTAAAACGAGAAAGAAAAAGAAAAAAAAAGTATAAATAGAATTGGTTAGCAAAAATAATGAAATAAATCCAAAACTACAACACAAGAAAAACAAGTAAATAAATAAAGTGAGTCAACGAGGTCTAGTTGATAACATCAAAACTACTAAGTAAATTAAAAAATAAAAATAAATAAATAGATATATTTAAAAAATAATAAAAGTGTAATAAAATAAGAATACATAATGAAAAAAAAACAAAACAAAAATTAGAATAGAGAGAACGGGACGATCAAATCAATTACATTAAGACGGAATGACACCCAACGGGAAACTTCGACGCGGCCCCGGCTTCCGACCGGTAGGGCAGAACTCGATCGAGCTTCTGCGCCCCACCGGCGGATGTCACCGCGCGCGTTCGTCGCCGACGCGCGCGGAGACATTGCGTCTCGCTTTCCACGGGCCTCGACACGCTCCGCAACGCATGTGTGCGTGCGTGTCGGTGCGCGTCTACACCAAGATGTGGAGAGACGTTATTGGCGCTGCCACGGGCCTCGATGCGTTCGGCAACGCATGTGTGCGTGCGTGTCGGTGCGCGTCTACACAAACATGCGAGGAGACGTTATTGACGTCTCCTACAGGCCTCGATGCGTTCGGCAACGCATGTGTGTGCGTGCGTGGACATTGTGTCCAATGCCTCGGGCCAATGGCGTGCTCGAGGCGCTTCGCGACGCATGCGTGTGTGCATGTATCAGTGTGTATTCGCTGCGTAGAGACAGCGTGCGGGAAGAAAGCAATCTTCAACCACACGCGCTCAACGCAGCGAGTAGATACTATGCTGCGCGGTTGTGTATGTGTATACACACCAAACAGTCGGCGTCGAGTACGAACTTGTCTTTTATTTTCTCGACGCCGACTTCGCGCAAAATTCGATATTCCAAAGAATTCGAATTTTGCAGCAAGGGTCCTTACAGGTGGCTCGCACTTTTGCCGAGATAATTATTAGCAATTAACTATATATAAATAAACGAATAAATAAATAACTTAGAAATTATTCTCGATCTGCTTGTGATCGGTAGATGCGAGGAGTGTCGCTTCTCTCAGCAATTCGAACTGCTGGTATCATCGCAATACGCGACGATAAATACAATGCAATAATAATTGCGTTAACAACTATTAACGCATTTCTTCACGACCATCATTGTGATCGATGGGTGAGGTAAATTGACACCTCGCAGCAAATATCATTGCTGGTAATGCGTTTAAACATTGAATGGTTACACATTCGAGAATGTTTATGCATAAACAATAACAATTTTAACAACAATCAACATTTCGGTAGGAAAAAACGAGAAAAACAAGTCGAATATAATGCAATAATAATTATTGCATTATATTCATCGTTCTTTCTCGTTTTGCGTTTTCCCGACGCCGACTTCGCGCGAAATTCGATATTCTGGTAAATTCGAATTTTGCGGCAAGGGACCTTGCTGGCGGCTCATGTTCTTTAGCGAGTCAATTATTAATAATTAACTCAAAATAATAGACTATTAGCAATAAATTGTTACCACAAACTATTCGCTTACAGCTTAGATAAATAAGGACTTATTAATTATGTCTCGATCAGTGATCGGTAGATGCGAACAGGTTTGCACCGCTCAGCGAGGTGTCGCCGGTGACCCGCTGCACAGAGCAGCGATGATATCTTATGATTCGAATGATTGATTGATTTTCTTCTAGAGTGGAGTTTATCATCGAATATTTCAGCAAATGTATGGCTATGAAAGCGACTAGCGAGTCACTGGGTGCAGAGGGCAGCGGCCATTTTATCAATCAATCCTTCGAACAACTGGACAATTTTTTCTCGACCACGCAAGTGATCGGTAGATGCGAACAGGTTCGCACCGCTCAGCGAGGTTTCGCCGGTGACCCGCTGCACAGAGCAGCGGCAATATCCTAGGATTCGAATAATTGATTGCATTTTCTCCTTGAGTAAATGGATGGCCCTTGAAAGTTACTTGCGAGTCACTGGGTGCAGAGGGCAGCGGCTATTTTGTCAATCAATCCTTCAAATAATTGGACAAGTTTTTATCAACCATACTAGCTGCCATGATTGCTGGTTATGTGTTTAAACGTCATGTGTTTAAAACTCACGTTAATTTATGCGTAACAATAATCATTTTAATAACAATCAACATTTCGCTCGGAAAAAACGAGAAAAACAAGTCGAATATAATGCAATAATAATTATTGCATTGTATTCATCGTTCTTTCTCGTTTTGCGTTTTCCCGACGCCGACTTCGCGCGAAATTCGATATTCTGGTAAATTCGAATTTTGCGGCAAGGGACCTTGCTGGCGGCTCATGTTCTTTAGCGAGTCAATTATTAATAATTAACTCAAAATAATAGACTATTAGCAATAAATTGTTACCACAAATTATTCGCTTACAGCTTGGATAAATAAGGACTTATTAATTATGTCTCGATCAGTGATCGGTAGATGCGAACAAGTTTGCACCGCTCAGCGAGGTGTCGCCGGTCACGCGCTGCACAGAGCAGCGATGATATCTTATGATTCGAATGATTGATTGATTTTCTTCTAGAGTGGAGTTTATCTTCGAATATTTCAGCAAATGTATGGCTATGAAAGCTACTAGCGAGTCACTGGGTGCAGAGGGCAGCGGCCATTTTATCAATCAATCCTTCGAACAACTGGACAATTTTTTCTCGACCACGCAAGTGATCGGTAGATGCGAACAGGTTCGCACCGCTCAGCGAGGTTTCGCCGGTGACCCGCTGCACAGAGCAGCGGCAATATCCTAGGATTCGAATAATTGATTGCATTTTCTCCTTGAGTAAATGGATGGCCCTTGAAAGTTACTTGCGAGTCACTGGGTGCAGAGGGCAGCGGCTATTTTGTCAATCAATCCTTCAAATAATTGGACAAGTTTTTATCAACCATACTAGCTGCCATGATTGCTGGTTATGTGTTTAAACGTCATATGTTTAAAACTCACGTTAATTTATGCGTAACAATAATCATTTTAATAACGAACATTTGTTCTCTCGACCATCACTCATACCGTGCGCCGAATATATCTATATCTGTTACGTCTTAGTTCTGACTATACCTATATACTATGTTTTCAATATTAAATTTCAGTATCTGGAAAATTATCGCGAGACACGAAAAATCCTTTTATAGGTTATAAAAAAAATATTAAGAAAGGAAGGTCTGTGCAAACTTTTAGCACGATCGGAAAATGGGAGGTTGGAAAATCTTTCCGTGCATGTTTGAAAAATATTGTCGACCGTTCAGTTCGTCGCCACCAGCGCCAACCGGCCCCCTCTCCAATACCATCGTCTACGTGCTGTGACACTGGGCGGGCAGTACGAAAATAAACAACGATGGCACGAGGTGAGTCTGTTCGAATTCTGAAACGTAAAATAGCATCGAAAGTTTTTTTATTGTGACGGGAGAAAGTAATTTTACGATATAAAATGCATTTAGGCAATTATTAACAATCTGTAGGTATAACATTAGTCATAATCCGTATTTCTTTTTCAGGACAAAAAAGACGAGGTGGACAAGGCGGAAGAGGGCGGCCACGTAAAAAGCCGGTAAGATCATTTTTGTTCGTTTGTCTGTGCAATAGAAACGAGTGTCGGTCCGTGAAAAAAGTAGTTTTTTTTTCTACTATTAACATAGTAAAAAGAATAGATCGACACTCGGTCCTTGAAAACATAACCTAACCTGTCAAAAATTATATGTTAATGAAAAAAATATATTTAGTTTCGTATGTGTTTTTACTGTAATAATGATTCATTTCAAAACGTTTTTCCTTTTCAGACAATAGTGCAGATCGGCGAGGACGGACGAGACGATTGGCCTCCACTCCCAGAGCCGAAGGTAAATTTTATTTTTATTTTGTATTTCAGACAAGAATACTTGTCGATGGAAGCAGACCGCGAAGGTTGCAAAGTCTTTTTGAAAAAAAAAAAAAAAAAACTTTACATTCTGCAAAAGACTCTGTAAAAAAGGATCCGGTCTTCGTCGGAGCTTCGCTGTCAGTGTTCGACCAATTTTCCGTGAACACTGACGGCAAAGGGTTCATGGAGTCTTTTCATGCAAAGTCTTTCCTCCTCTGTCATTGTCCCGGTACAAGTTATAAAATTCAAATGAAAAAAAAAAACGAAAGATTTTGTGAAAAAAGCCTCCGGTCTGCGTCGAGGCTTCGCCGTTAGTGTTCATAGAGAATTATTCTTCCAAACACCAACAGCGAAGACCCAACAAAGACCGGAGGCATTGTTAACAAAATCTTTCGAAGGATGGAAAGTTGTTTTTCAAAAACTTTGCATTCTTCACCCCGACGAAACTTTCCATCCTTCGAAAGACTTTGTTAACAAAGCCTGTCGGTGTTTGGAAGAATAATTCTCTAAAAACATTAACGGCGAAGCCTCGACGAAGACTGGATGCTTTTTTCACAAAATCTTTCTTTTTTTCTTTAATTTGAATTTTGCAACTCGGACCGGGTCCATGACTGAGGAGAAAATACTTTGCAGCCGTCGCCGCAACAAAAACCAGAGACTTTTTCCAAAAAAGGTCTTTCGAGGAATGGAAAGTTGTTTTTCAAAAACTTTCCATCCTTCGGAAGACTTTTTTTCAAAAACTTTCAATCCTTCGAAAGACTTTGTTAAAAAAGCCTCCACTCTTCGTTGAGGCTCCGCTGTCAGTGTGCCAGTCTTTTTTTTTTCAATTTGAATTTTATACCTCGTGCTGGGTCAACGATCGAGGAGGAAAGACTTTGCCACCTTCGCCCTGACGAAGACCAGAGGCTTTTTTAACAAAGTCTTTCGAAGGATTGAAAGTTTTTGAAAAAAAGTCTTGCGTAGGATGGAAAGTTTTTGAAAAAAAAGCTTTCCATGCTTCGAAAGAATTTGCTAACAAAGCCTCCGGTCTTCGTCGAAGCGAGGGTTGCAAAGTTTTTGAAAAACAACTTTCCATCCTCCGAAATACTTTGTTAACACAGTCTCCGGTCTTCGTCGGGGCTTCGCTGTCTGTGTTTGGAAGAATAATTCTCTATGAACACTAACGGCGAAGCTTCGACGAAGAGTAGAGGCTTTTCTTACAAAATCTTTCTTTTTTTTCAATTTGAATTTTGTAACTCGTACCGGGTTAAAAGAAATGACACCTCATCGCGGTCGGTATGGTAGAACAATTATAAATACCCAAAAATCTCTGAAACGGCTCTTCAGATCCCGTCGAAACTTTGCCAAACGACGTCAAATAGATAGACGAATAGCTGTCTGCCCCTCAAATTTTCTGAATATGGGAAAAAAATGTACATCGTCTTATGATAAGCCAATCTACGTTTTTTTTCTCAAATTCAGAAAATTTGAGGGGCAGACAGCTGTTCGTCTATCTATTTGACGTCGTTTGGCAAAGTTTCGACGAGATCTGAAGAGCCGTTTCAGAGATTGTTGGGTTTCTATAATTGACGGCTGCAAAGTATTTCCTCCTCAGTCATGGACCCGGTCCGAGTTACAAAATTCAAATAAAAAAAAGAGAAAGATTTTGTGAAAAAAGCCTCCGGCCTGTGTCGAGGCTTCGCCGTTAGTGTTCATAGAGAATTATTCTTCCAAACACCAACAGCGAAGACCCAACGAAGACCGGAGGCTTTGTTAACAAAGTCTTTTGAAGGATGGAAAGTTTTTGAAAAAAAAAAGCTTTCCATGCTTCGAAAAAATTTGCTAACAAAGCCTCCGGTCTTCGTCGGGGCGAGGGTTGCAAAGTTTTTGAAAAACAACTTTCCGTCCTCCGAAAGACTTTGTTAACACAGTCTCCGGTCTTCGTCGGGGCTTCTCTGTCTGTGTTTGGAAGAATAATTCTCTATGAACACTAACGGTGAAGCTTCGACGAAGAGTAGAGGCTTTTTTTTACAAAATCTTTCTTTTTTTTTTTCAATTTGAATTTTGTAACTCGTACCGGGTTAAGATGGAATGACACCTCATCGCGGTCGGTATGGTAGAACAATTATAAATACCCAAAAATCTCTGAAATGGCTCTTCAGATCCCGTCGAAACTTTGCCAAACGACGTCAAATAGATAGACGAACAGCTGTCTGCCCCTCAAATTTTCTGAATATAGGAAAAAAAATGTAGATTGTCTTATGATAAGCCAATCTACGTTTTTTTCTCAAATTCAGAAAATTTGAGGGGCAGACAGCTGTTCGTCTATCTATTTGACGTCGTTTGGCAAAGTTTCAACGAGATCTGAAGAGTCGTTTCAGAGATTTTTGGGTATCTATAATTGACGGCTGCAAAGTATTTCCTCCTCAGTCATGGACCCGGTCCGAGTTACAAAATTCAAATAAAAAAAAAAAGAAAGATTTTGTGAAAAAAACCTCCGGTCTGCGTCGAGGCTTCGCCGTTGGTGTTCATAGAGAATTATTCTTCCAAACACCGACAGCGAAGACCCAACGAAGACCGGAGGCTTTGTTAACAAAGTCTTTCGAAGGATGGAAAGTTGTTTTTCAAAAACTTTGCATTCTTCACCGCGACAAAACTTTCCATTCTTCGAAAGACTTTGTTAACAAAGCCTGTCGGTGTTTGGAAGAATAATTCTCTAAAAGCATTAACGGCGAAGCCTCGACGAAGACTGGATGCTTTTTTCACAAAATCTTTATTTTTTTTTAATTTGAATTTTGTAACTCGGACCGGGTCCTTGACTGAGGAGGAAATACTTTGCAGCCGTCGCCGCGATGAAGACCGGAGACTTTTTCCAAAAAAGGTCTTTCCATCCTTTGGAAGACTTTTTTTTTAAAGTTTCAATCCTTCGAACGACTTTGTTAAAAAAGCCTCCACTTTTCGTCGAGGCTTCACTGTCAGTGTGCCAGTCTTTCTTTTTTTTTCCAATTTGAATTTTATACCTCGTGCCGGGTCAACGATCGAGGAGGAAAGACTTTGCCACTTTCGCCCTGACGAAGACCGGAGGCTTTTTTAAACAAAGTCTTTGGAAGGTTTGAATGTTTTTGAAAAAAAGTCTTGCATAGGATGGAAAGTTTATGAAAAAAAAACTTTCCATGCTTCGAAAGACTTTGTTAACAAAGCCTCCGGTCTTCGTCGGGGCCAGAGTTGCAAAGTTTTTGAAAAACAACTTTCCATCCTTCGAAAGACTTTCTTAACAAAGCGTCCGGTCTTCGTCGGGGCTTCGCTGTCTGTGTTTGGAAGAATAATTCTCTATGAACATTAACGGCGAAGCCTCGACGAAGACTAGAGGCTTTTTTTTACAAAATCTTTCTTTTTTTTTCAATTTTAATTTTATAACTCGTACTGGGTTAAGACGGCATGACACCTCATCGCGGTCGGTGTGGTGAAACAATTATAAATACCCAAAAATCTCTGTAACGGCTCTTCAGATCCCGTCGAAACTTTGCCAAACGACGTCAAATAGATAGACGAACAGCTGTCTCCCCCTCAAATTTTCTGAATATGGGAAAAAAATGTAGATTGTCTTATGATAAGCCAATCTACGTTTTTTTCTCAAATTAAGAAAATTTGAGGGGCTGGAAGCTATTCGTCTATCTATTTGACGTCGTTTGGCAAAGTTTCGACGGGATCTGAAGAGCCGTTTCAGAGATTTTTGGGAATCTATAATTGTCGTACCATACCGACCGCGATGAGGTGTTATTCCGTCTTAAGACGGAATTACACCTCATCGCGGTCGGTATGGTGAAACAATTATAAATACCCAAAAATCTCTGTAACGGCTCTTCAGATCCCGTCGAAACTTTGTCAAACGACGTCAAATAGATAGACGAACAGCTGTCTCCCCCTCAAATTTTCTGAATATGGGAAAAAAATGTAGATTGTCTTATGATAAGCCAATCTACGTTTTTTTTTCTCAAATTAAGAAAATTTGAGGGGCAGACAGCTGTTCGTCTATATATTTGACGTCGTTTGGCAAAGTTTCGACGGGATCTGAAGAGCCGTTTCAGAGATTTTTGGGTATCTATAATTGTTCCATCATACCGACCGCGATGAGGTGTCATTCCGTCTTAATGACTGAGGAGGAAACACTTTGCAACCTTCGCCCCGACGAAAACCGGAGGCTTTTTAATAAAAAGTCTTTCGATGGATGGAAAGTTTTTTTCTCAAAAACGTTCCATCCTTCGAAATACTTTTTTTTTTTACTTTCAATCCTTCGAAAGACTTTGTTAACAAAAGCCTCCGGTCTTCTTCGGGGCGAAGGTTGCAAAGTCTTTCCTCCTCGATCATTGACCCTGTACGAGTTATAATATTCAAATTGAAGAAAAAACTGCCGGTCAGTAAAATTCAAATTCGACGTAGCAATTCCTTTCAAGGTATTTGAGTACAACGGTTCCAAGTTTTAAACATATCATGATAGTATTTTCAGTTTACTAACCTTTTTCGCGCCAGCGTTTCTCAGTGAAAATCAACACTTGGAAGTGAACAAATACCTCGGCATGTTTCCTTATTTTTATAATCCATTTCACGAGGACGATTTGAATGAGGGCTCCTTGACTGATGCTGAGTCGCTCCTATTCTCTTTACCTTAGATCTCTTCTACCATTCGCATATCACCTCTGAGAAGTATCGCTATCGAGGTATCGCGAGGACGCATTCCTTTTTCATTAGTCCAATTTTATTATTCCAATCACCGACGATATTGCACTGAAAAAAATTGTAACTCATATAAATGTTTATAGCAGCAGAGTTTTTATATTTTCTCCGTATCGATTTCTAATCAATTTTATCTAAAAAAATGTTATGAATTCATTCCTTCGTAGATAATTGATGCAATACTGTTATATACAATCAAATTGATTAAAAAAACAAAAAAAAACATCCGCAATTCAACAAAAATGAGATTGAACGTAGCAATTCCTTTCACTACTGGTATCCACGGTTTCCAATTTTTTTAAACACGACGATATTCTTTTGCGTTTACTCACCATTTTGCGCCAGCGTTTCTCAGTTCAAAATAACACTTGGAAGTGAACAAATACCTCTGCATGTTTCCGTATTTCAATTATTCATTTGACGAGGGCGATTAGAATGAGGGCTCCTTGACTATTGCTGATTAGCTCCGGTTCTCTTTACTTCCGATTTTTCCTCCATTGGCATATCGCCTCTAAGAAGTGTCGCCTTTGCGGTATCGGGCGGGCTCATTCAATCGCCCGATTGACGGCAGCGATCAGAAAGTTGTTGATGGTTACTGTCTGGTCGGTTTCAGAATGCTCTTTTCCTTAGTTTCCCGTACTCCTTGATTTCCGGCTCCGAGCTCAAAATTTGTCCAAGCTCATCGACGATCCTGTATTCAAAAAAATTCATTTTCGTCAGAAACAGTTTTCACAGTGTACGTGGTAATATAAAAAGTAATACGCTTTCATATCAGCTTCGGTACACTCCGATTTAAAATAACAACGCTCATTTTGACGGGAAGGGGATTGGGTTCAGCACAATACAATAATAAGAAATAAATGCATAGCTGTAACAGTTAATTACTATTTAAGAATATGCTGTCAAATTGTGTACTCACCCTCAAGTTAACATTACACTTACCTACAAATTGTTACAGCAACAACAGCAGCCGCAGTCGCTGCAGCAGCAGCTACAACAGCAACCGCAGCAACAGCAGCAGCCGCAGCCGCAGCAACAGCCGCAACAACAGCCACAGCAACAGCCGCAGCAACAGCCGCAGCAACAGCCGCAACAACAGCCGCAGCTACAGCCGCAGCAACAGCGGCAGCCGCGGCAAAAGCGGCAGCCGTTGCAACAGCCGCAGCAACAGCAGCAGCCGCAGCCGCAGCAACAACAGCAGCCGCAGCAACAGCAGCAGCCGCAGCCGCAGCAACAGCCGCAACAACAGCCACAGCAACAGCCGCAGCAACAGCCGCAGCAACAGCCGCAGCAACAGCCGCAGCAACAGCAGCAGCCGCAGCCGCAGCAACAGCAGCAGCCGCAGCAGCGGCAAAAGCGGCAGCCGTTGCAACAGCCGCAGCAACAGCAGCAGCCGCAGCCGCAGCAACAGCCGCAACAACAGCCGCAGCAGCAGCTACAACAGCCGTTGCAACAGCCGCAGCAACAGCCGCAGCAACAGCCGCAGCTACAGCCGCAGCAACAGCGGCAGCCGCGGCAAAAGCGGCAGCCGTTGCAACAGCCGCGGCAAAAGCGGCAGCCGTTGCAACAGCCGCAGCAACAGCAGCAGCCGCAGCCGCAGCAACAGCAGCAGCCGCAGCAGCGGCAAAAGCGGCAGCCGTTGCAACAGCCGCAGCAACAGCAGCAGCCGCAGCCGCAGCAACAGCCGCAACAACAGCCGCAGCAGCAGCTACAACAGCCGTTGCAACAGTCGCAGCCGCAGCAACAGCAGCAGCCGCAGCAGCTACAACAGCCGCAGCCATTGCAACAGCCGCAGCAACAGCTACAACAGCAGCAGCCATTGCAACAGCCGCAGCAGCAGCTACAACAGCCGTTGCAACAGCCGCAGCAACAGCAGCAGCCGCAGCACCTACAACAGCCGCAGCCGTTGCAACAGCCGCAGCAACAGCTACAACAGCAGCAGCCATTGCAACAGCCGCAGCAACAGCCGCAACAACAGCCGCAGCAGCAGCTACAACAGCCGTTGGAACAGTCGCAGCCGCAGCAACAGCAGCAGCCGCAGCAGCTACAACAGCCACAGCCGTTGCAACAGCCGCAGCAACAGCTACAACAGCAGCAGCCATTGCAACAGCCGCAGCAGCAGCTACAACAGCCGTTGCAACAGCCGCAGCAACAGCAGCAGCCGCAGCAGCTACAACAGCCGCAGCCGTTGCAACAGCCGCAGCCATTGCAACAGCCGCAGCAACAGCTACAACAGCCGCAGCCGTTGCAACAGTCGCAGCAACAGCCGCAGCAACAGCAGCAGCCGCAGCAGCAGCTACAACAGCCGTTGCAACAGCCGCAGCCGCAGCAACAGCAGCAGCCGCAGCAGCAGCTACAACAGCCGCAGCAGCAGCTACAACAGCCTCAGCCGTTGCAACAGCCGCAGCAGCAGCTACAACAGCCGCAGCCGTTGCAACAGCCGCAGCCGCAGCAACAGCAGCAGTCGCAGCAGCAGCTACAACAGCCGCAGCCGTTGCAACAGCCGCAGCAGCAGCTACAACAGCCGCAGCCGTCGCAACAGCCGCAGCCGCTGCAACAGCCGCAGCCGCAACAGCAGCTACTACAGCCGCAGCAACAGCGGCAGTCGTTGCAACAGCCGCAACCGTTGCAACAGCCGCAACTGCAGCCGCTGCAACAGCAGCAACATCAGCAAGAGCCGCAACCGCAGCCGCCGCAAGACCAGCAGCCGGAGCAACAGCCGCAGCAGCAGCCGCATGACCAGCAGCCGGAGCAACAGCAGCCGCAAGAGCAGCCGCAAGAGCAGCCGCAAGAGCAGCCGCAGCAACAGCCGCAGCCGCGGCGACAGCGGCAGCCGCGGCGACAGCGCCAGCCGCGGCAACAGCGGCAGCCGCAGCAACATCAGCAGCCGCAGCAACAACAGCAGCCGCAGCCGCTGCAACAGCAGCAACAGCAGCCGCAGCAGGACTTTGAAAGCGGCTTGCAAATGGAACCTTACCAACGAGAAATATTTCATTTGCAAGCCGCTTTTTATAATGAAAGCGTCCGGCTGTCGACAATACGGGCAGAGTTAGAGGAGGAGAAAGCGCGCCGCCGGTCGAAGGAGCGGGAAATCTTGCGGCGAAATCTCTTGGGCGCTCAACACCGCATTGCGGAGCGGCTGCGCCACGTGACGGGTGACGCCAGGCCCAACCGACGCAGACGTCGCTAAACAGTACATATTATGCCGTTTTTGTTCAATAAAATATATTTTTTCAAACGTTTGTATTGGTTTTTTCCTCGCGTTACTATCCACTTTTTTTTAACCTTTCATTATCCTCCCACATTTCCAGTCTTACCCGAACCCAACCCCCGTTGCGGCCATAGCCGACTTACGCTACACTATGCCGCATTTGCCGAGGACACGCAGACACTGTGGAAAATCCACGCCGGTATAGAAGGCCCTGTATTTTTCTGATTCTTTCGTGAGCAGACTTGTTCTCAAAGTATGCACACCAAAGTCTCAGAACAAACGGCCTGCCCACTTTTTAATGACCAGGCTTTTTAAATGAATAATCCCGATTTTTCAAAAACCGGGATGACGAAATGACACCCGACGCGACCCCGACTCGAGTCGGTAGGGAGAGTTCGCAGGAGCTACTACTCCCTATCGCTAGATGTCACAGCGCGCGTTCGTCTCGAACGCGTGTTCGTTCCGAACGCATGCTGTGACGGAATCGCGGGCTACCTTGCGTCGAGGCTTGATGTCGTTATGCCTCGACGCGACGTGTGTGTTTGTGTGCTCGTGTGCCTATGACATTATGACGCTGGAGCTGGCAGACAGACCTAGCAGACGCGCGCCGCCCGAACCCAGTACATTTTTATCATGGCTGTACGCGCTCGGGTCGCAGCGTAGCGAGGCAGCATAGGGCCTACCCCCACCACTTAGTCGCTCGTGAATGAGCCGCATATATGCGCCTGGCGGAAATAATGTTTTTTTTTGCTTAACAACAACCGTCACCGGGATGAATCATGAGTCGGTCGTTTCGTCTATTCATATAGATTGAGCATGTAAATCGTCAAATCGCAACTGTCATGCGTGTTGACGGCAGACGACTTTAAACAAAAATTTTGTTCGAGTACGGAGACCCGAATGGCGGATAACTTTTTTTATTCTTAATTAACAAAAGCCGTCACCGGGATGAAACATAAAGGGATCGATTCGGCGAAGTATATAGAATAAGCACGTAAATAGAAAAAGTAGCTGCTGTCATGCAGGTTGGCAGAAGACGGCCTTTTTTGAGACTTTTCGTGCGAGTAAGGAGGCGCGATTCGCGAATAACAATTTTTTAATTAACTTAACAAAGTCGGCCGCGGGATAAATCATCGGTCAATCGATTCGTCTCATTATAAACAATAAGCAGCTGAATTTGTAAAGTAGCTGCTGTCATGCAGGTTGGCAGCAGACGGCCTTTTTTGAGATTTTTCGTGCGAGTGAGGAGGCGCGATTCGCGAATAACAATTTTTTAATTAACTTAACAAAGTCAGCCACGGGATAAATCATAGGTCAATCGATTCGTCTCATTATAAACAATAAGCAGCTGCATTTAAAAAGTAGCTGCTGTCATGCAGGTTGGCAGCAGACGACCTTTTGTGAATTTAATCGTGCGGCCAGCACGACTCTTTTCGCGAAAAACAATTTATTTTTGTTAATGAACAAATGCCGTCACCGAGATGAAACATAGAGGGATCGATTCAATCGATTGACCTATGATTTATCCCGTGGCCGACTTTGTTACGTTAATTAAAAAATTGTTATTCGCGAATCGCGCCTCCTTACTCGAACGAAAAATCTCAAAAAAGGCCGTCTGCTGCCAACCTGCATGACAGCAGCTACTTTTTAAATGCAGCTGCTTATTTTTCTATGATTAGACGAATCGATTGGCCTATGATTTATCCCGTGGCCAACTTTGTTAAGTTAATTAAAAAATTGTTATTCGCGCATCGCGCCTCCTTACTCGCACGAAAAATCTCAAAAAAGACCGTCTGCTGCCAACCTGCATGACAGCAGCTCTCAAAAAAGGCCGTCTGCTGCTAACACGCATGACAGTAGCGACTTTTTATATTTATGTGCTTATTCTATATACTTCGCCGAATCAATCCCCCTATGTTTCATCCCGGTGACGACATTTGTTCATTAACAAAAATAAATTGTTTTTCGCGAAAAGAGTCATGCTGGCCGCACGATTAAATTCACAAAAGGTCGTCTGCTGCCAACCTCCATGACAGCAGCTACTTTTTAAATGCAGCTGCTTATTTTTTATAATAAGACGAATCGATTGGCCTATGATTTATCCCGTGGCCGACTTTGTTGAATTAATTAAAAAATTGTTATTCGCGAATCGCGCCTCCTTACTCGCACGAAAAATCTCAAAAAAGGCCGTCTGCTGCCAACCTGCATGACAGCAGCTACTTTTTAAATGCAGCTGCTTATTTTTCTATGATTAGACGAATCGATTGGCCTATGATTTATCCCGTGGCCAACTTTGTTAAGTTAATTAAAAAATTGTTATTCGCGCATCGCGCCTCCTTACTCGCACGAAAAATCTCAAAAAAGACCGTCTGCTGCCAACCTGCATGACAGCAGCTACTTTTTAAATTCAGCTGTTTATTGTTTATAATGAGACGACTCGATTGACCTATGTTTTATCCCGTGGCCGACTTTGTTAAGTTAATTAAAAAATTGTTATTCCTGAATCGCGCCTCCTTACTCGCACGAAAAATCTCAAAAAAGGCCGTCTGCTGCCAACCTGCATGACAGCAGCTACATTTTAAATTCAGCTGCTTATTTTTTATAATGAGACGAATCGATTGACCTATGATTCATCCCGTGGCCGACTTCGTTAAGTTAATTAAAAAATTGTTATTCGCGAATCGCGCCTCCTTACTCGCACGAAAAATCTCAAAAAAGGCCGTCTGCTGCCAACCTGCATGACAGCAGCTACTTTTTAAATTCAGCTGCTTACTTTTTATACTTCGCCGAATCGATCCCCCTATGTTTCATCCCGGTGACGGCTTTTGTTAATCAAGAATGAAAAAAGTTATCCGCCATTCGGGTCTCCGTACTCGAACAAAATTTTTGTTTAAAGTCGTCTGCCGTCAACACGCATGACAATTGCGACTTGACGATTTACATGATTAATCTATATGAATAGACGAAACGATCGACTCATGATTCATCCCGGTGACGGTTGTTGTTAAGCAAAAAAAAAACATTATTTCCGCCAGGCGCATATATGCGGCTCATTCACGAGCGGCTAAGTGGTGGGGGTAGGCCCTATGCTGCCTCGCTACGCTGCGACCCGAGCGCGTACAGCCACGATAAAAATGTACTGGGTTCGGGCGGCGCGCGTCTGCTAGGTCTGTCTGCCACCTTCAGCGTCATGTGGCATTCGCTACGTCGGACGCACGCGGTTGAAGATTGTTTTCTTCCCGCATGCTGTCCCTTCGCAGCGAGTACGCACTTCGTGTGGGTATATACACACACCTATATACCCACACGCTGCCCCACGGTCAGTGTGGACAAAGAATTTCGTCTTCTTTCTCAACGCCGATTTCGCACGAAATTCGAGATCATGGAGCGTCTCAATTTCGTAGCAAGAGTTCTTGCTGGCGGCTCGCGCTTTTCTGCAGCGAGATAATTGTTCAAAATTAATTATTTTTAACAATTATCACGTTAACAAATGTGCGGTACGTCCTATGCCTCTCAGCAAAAATGATTGCTGCTTACGCGCTGCAAAAACCAACGGTAAAAATTACGCAAGCACAATTGTTTAAACAATAATTTTTCCATTTTTCCTCCATCATGGGTATGATTGGTAGATACGGTATTTTCTGTACCTCTCAGTCAGCAAATATGATTGCTGCTTACGCGCAGCAAAACACAACGGTAAAAGTTTCACAAAAATAATTGTTAAAAAAATTATCATTGCACTCATTCTCGATCGTGAGTATGATCGGTGGAGTCGGTATGTTCTATACCTCTATCGGTAGAGTACGGTATGTTCTATACCTCTTAGTCAGCAAATATGATTGTTGCTTACGCGCTACAAAAAACAACGGTAGAATTTACGCAGCAACAATTATTTAAACAATTATTTTTGCATTTATTCTCGATCACGGGTATGATCGGTAGATACGGTATTTTGTATACCTCTCAGTCAGCAGATATAATTGCTGCTTATGCGCTGCAAAAAACAACGGTGACAATCTCACAAAAATAATTGTTAAAAAAATTGCACACATAACCTCAGCAAATAACTGTGGCTCGTCGGATACATCGCCCCGGTGATTCGTTCCTTGACAATATCCGCAATCGTCGCACTTGATATCGCACGAAAATTCCTTTTTGACGTCGCTTTTGAGACGGAATGACATCGCCATATCGCGGACGATATGGTAGAACAACTATAGATACCCAAAAATCTGTGAAACGGCTCTTTAGTCACGTCGAAACTTTGCCAAACGACGTCAAATAGATAATCGAACAGCTATCTGCCCCTCAAATTTTCTGCATTTGAGAAGAAAAAAACGTTAATTGACTAATCATAAGCCAATCTAAGTTTTTATCTCAAATTCAGAAAATTTGAGAGGCAGACAGCTGTTCGTCTATCTATTTGGCGGCGTTTGGCAAAGTTTCGACGGGATCTGAAGAGCCGTTTCAGAGGCTTTTGGGTATTCATAATTCTGTTCTACCATATCGACCGCGATGAGGTGTCATTCCGTCCGAAGAAAAACGCCTACCCACACTTACCCACTCACGTTTAAGCGTGAGCAGTTTCTTTAGTTCTTTAGGAGCAGTATGTATATCTCCCTCGTGATCGGCAGCTGCGAACAGCTTCGCACGGCTCAGCAGTGTTTTGCACACTTCTTAATGACCAGGCTTTTTAAAAGAATAATCCCGATTTTTCAAACTCAGATAAATTATTTTTTAAAGAAAGAAACGCCCACCCACACTTACCCACTCACGTTTAAGCGTGAGTACGTTTCTTCACTTCTTTAGGAGTAGTATGTATGTCTCCCTCGTGATCGGAAGCTGCGAACAGCTTCGCACGGCTCAGCAGTGTTTTGCACACTTCTTAATGACCAGGCTTTTTAAAAGAATAATCTCCATTTTTCAAACTCAGATACATTATTTTTTTAAGTGAGAAACGCCCACCCACACTTACCCACTCACGTTCAAGCGTGAATACGTTTCATCAGTTTTCTAGGAGCAGTATGTATGTCTCCCTCGTGATCGGCAGCTGCGAACAGCTTCGCATGCCTCAGCAGTGTGTTGCCGGTTATGCACTAAGGATAACGGCGATATACATCTACTGCCGTCTTATTATTCAAACGATTGATTGCATTGTTTCCGCGAATGGCGGTCATTATTTTGTAATATGGAAAAGTATCGCTCGCCAGAGGTACTGGCGGGGCACTAGCTGCGGAAGGCAGCGGCCGTTTTGCCAATCGTTTGAAAAATGGACAATCTTTCTCGATCAGAATGGTGATCGGTAGGTGCGAAGGGCTTCGCACCACTCAGCAGTGTGTTGCCGGTTATGCGTTGCGGATAGCGGCGATATACCTCTAATGACGTCTTATTATTCAAACGATTGGTTGCATTGTTTCCTAGAATGGCGGTCATTATTTTGTATTCTGGCAAAGTATCGCTAGCCAGAGGTACTGGCGGGGCACTAGCTGCGGAAGGCAGCGGCCGTTTTGCCAATCGTTTGAAAAATGGACAATCTTTCTCGATCAGAATGGTGATCGGTAGGTGCGAAGGGCTTCGCACCACTCAGCAGTGTGTTGCCGGTTATGCGTTACGGATAGCGGCGATATACCTCTAATGACGTCTAATTATTCAAACGATTGGTTGCATTGTTTCCTCGAATGGCAGTCATTATTTTGTATTCTGGCAAAGTATCGCTAGCCAGAGGTACTGGCGGGGCACTAGCTGCGGAAGGCAGCGGCCGTTTTGCCAATCGTTTGAAAAATGGACAATCTTTCTCGATCAGAATGGTGATCGGTAGGTGCGAAGGGCTTTGCACCGCTCAGCAGTGTGTTGCCGGTTAGGCGCTACGGATAGCGGTGATATACATCTAATGACGTCTTATTATTCAAACGATTGGTTGCATTGTTTCCTCGAATGGCAGTCATTATTTTGTATTCTGGCAAAGTATCGCTAGCCAGAGGTACTGGCGGGGCACTAGCTGCGGAAGGCAGCGGCCGTTTTGCCAATCGTTTGAAAAATGGACAATCTTTCTCGATCAGAATGGTGATCGGTAGGTGCGAAGGGCTTCGCACCACTCAGCAGTGTGTTGCCGGTTATGCGTTGCGGATAGCGGCGATATACCTCTAATGACGTCTTATTATTCAAACGATTGGTTGCATTGTTTCCTAGAATGGCGGTCATTATTTTGTATTCTGGCAAAGTATCGCTAGCCAGAGGTACTGGCGGGGCACTAGCTGCGGAAGGCAGCGGCCGTTTTGCCAATCGTTTGAAAAATGGACAATCTTTCTCGATCAGAATGGTGATCGGTAGGTGCGAAGGGCTTCGCACCACTCAACAGTGTGTTGCCGGTTATGCGCTACGGATAGCGGCGATATACCTCTAATGACGTCTTATTATTCAAACGATTGGTTGCATTGTTTCTAGAATGGCGGTCATTATTTTGTATTCTGGTAAAGTATCGCTAGCCAGAGGTACTGACGGGGCATAGCTGCGGAAGGCAGCGGCCCTTTGCCAATCGTTTGAAAAATGGACAATCTTTCTCGATCAGAATGGTGATCGGTAGGTGCGAAGGGCTTCGCACCACTCAGCAATGTGTTGCCGGTTATGCGCTTCGGATAGCGGTGATATACCTCTAATGACGTCTTATTATTCAAACGATTGGTTGCATTGTTTCCTAGAATGGCGGTCATTATTTTGTATTCTGGCAAAGTATCGCTAGCCAGAGGTACTGACGGGGCACTAGCTGCGGAAGGCAGCGGCCCTTTGCCAATCGTTTGAAAAATGGACAATCTTTCTCGATCAGAATGGTGATCGGTAGGTGCGAAGGGCTTCGCACCACTCAGCAGTGTGTTGCCGGTTATGCGTTACGGATAGCGGCGATATACCTCTAATGACGTCTAATTATTCAAACGATTGGTTGCATTGTTTCCTCGAATGGCAGTCATTATTTTGTATTCTGGCAAAGTATCGCTAGCCAGAGGTACTGGCGGGGCACTAGCTGCGGAAGGCAGCGGCCGTTTTGCCAATCGTTTGAAAAATGGACAATCTTTCTCGATCAGAATGGTGATCGGTAGGTGCGAAGGGCTTTGCACCGCTCAGCAGTGTGTTGCCGGTTAGGCGCTACGGATAGCGGTGATATACATCTAATGACGTCTTATTATTCAAACGATTGGTTGCATTGTTTCCTCGAATGGCAGTCATTATTTTGTATTCTGGCAAAGTATCGCTAGCCAGAGGTACTGGCGGGGCACTAGCTGCGGAAGGCAGCGGCCGTTTTGCCAATCGTTTGAAAAATGGACAATCTTTCTCGATCAGAATGGTGATCGGTAGGTGCGAAGGGCTTTGCACCGCTCAGCAGTATGTTGCCGGTGACGCGCTATGATAAACAGCTACTGCAGCATGAGCATGCGTTTATGCCCATGAAACATCATTGAAAACATGCAAGTCAATTACCCGCAATTGTGCAAATTTATTTACATGGGAACGGAAATACTTCCCGATTGCGAATAGTATTTATCAAATGTAAACGCATTTGTAGTGCATTTTGGGAATATTCTATATAGGACGGATCTGCATCCGTCGCTATGCTAGTGGCGAATGCAGCAGCATAAACGCCGCAAGTGTAACAATCTGGTTGCATCGTTACTGGTTGAAAATATATTTTATCGTCTGAAACGTCAGGATAGCGTCGCTGTATGTACCTCTTTACGTCGCTATGGAGGGCGCACAGCTCGCTAGGATTCATACTATCATATATCATGACGTTATTTCCGTCATAATATATGCAACACCAATGTCTTGATGCGTTGCCACCAACGATTTGTAAATCTTTCCTCCCAGCACGACACGGCTTAATGTAATTATAATACGCCGTATAGCATGCGGGTTGAAAGTCAAAGTGCTTCTGTCTCTGTAAAACTGTTAGAAACAAGTCGATACTTGAATCTGACAAGAGGCTATCTAGCGGCTCTATCTCTGCAATAACGGTGTTTACCGAAATATTTTGTCGCACAGCATTAAGAATGTTGATGTTCTCCTCTGGAGGTATATCATCGGCAACTTCGACTGGCACCCACTGCAAAGTGACACTCTCTTGGGAGTTCTCTTTCAAATCGCAGATGGGTATGTCGTGTGAGGCAGCATCCAATGGATCAGTGTCTATAACAGAAACACTATTTCCGCTATCGCAGTACTCGATGGACTCTTGCCCTGTCCCGGTAGATGAACGTTTCCGTTTACTTGGGACCGGTACAGCTTTTTTTTTAATGCGTGCCTCGTTGCGAGCATTCAAAATATATTGTGGCTCTCGAATGGGCATTGATCGGCTTCGACGACTATCAACGATTTCTGGGAGCAGACATTCCATATAAAAATTTATTAAGAACGGCTCCATTTTGGACTTCCAAAAGTCATCATTTCGGTGGACTTTCACGTACTTGATGTCCACCGAAGTCCACAGCGCAAAGATGCAATATAATCGCTGTGTAACATGAAGCTGACCTTGTACCTGATAAAAGTAAACGTGAGTTTCACTCATGGCGTTGGAACTATTTTTTTTGAAAATGCGCTGCAAATTAGCATTGCGCTCAATGGCATTTTCAACCGTCAGATCTTTCGCTGAAAGAGGGCATTTAATTTCGACAATGCCGTCATCGTCGATTAGACCATCCGGTGATGCTCCCAAGTACGGCAACACTTCATCGATAAACAGGCCGCAGGGTCGAATTCGAATTTGTAGCTTGCGCTCCAAGGTTTCTCTAGCCTTCTGTTCATTGGTTATGCCGTGTTGCGTTGCGACAGTATCCAGAACTTTTGGATAACGGATCCTTGTTACCATATTCGCGCATGAAGTTGTTTTCAACATGCGACATATGGGTCCGAAGTGCGAAGCAGTAATCATATCTCTGCGCAGATAATGCCACTCGTCACAGTCCCTTTGAGATACTGTTTCGCGCTCTATCTTTGCCCGATTTTCTGCATTTTCTTTCAACTTATCAAAATGCTTAGCGACAAGGACATCGATAATTTCCTTTGGTTGATCGGGCTTTTCAGCCGATGGTCCATAGTCTTTATCGGTTTCGAGCCGTTTCCGGCGTACACAGGCACGTGTACTTTTCTCGGATTCCCTCTTCCTCTCTACTTGTCGTTGTCTTCTTCTCTCCATTTCCGAAACAGTAGTAGGAATAATTCCCGCCACTTTCTGGTGCATTTTTGAAAGCACTTTACCCGAATTGTACTGGGTGACTGCTCCGTAGCATCGCACCTGGAAAGACTCTTTGGCGCAATGATTAAGCCGTTTTCCGGAGTTCAATTTGTTCACTATCGAATTGCAACTCTCCGCGACGTTATTTGTAACGTTTCGCAAAAGACTTTTAGCGTGGCACATTAAATAATTAACAGCGTCTGTGACTGCTGGATATATACCTGTGCGACGCAGCTCCGGTATCAAGTTTTTACCGTTCGGTTCGGGCTCACAACCCATTGGCAGTATCGCACATTTGGAATGATCACCAAATACGTGATCCAAACTTGTCAAAATATCGTTTTGAAGGCGCTTGATTTTGTCCGCCTCCAAAACATCCTCAGCATTACGCAAATCGCGCGCTGATTCGATAATTTTGCGAAGTTTGAAACCACTTGTCGAAACATAGTTTCTAAAGGCCGTCACGGTTATGACACCTTTCGTCGGAGCACACCGTATTTTCATTGTAGATGCACGTCTAAGTTTGTTTCCCAAATTGCGAAATAAATGGTTCGTGCATTCTATTTTTTCGACCATGACCCCATAATCTGCGTAAGGATCAGCATTACGAATGGCTTGATAGACGCTGCTATCGCCATCGGCTATGAGCGTTTTGTAAATCAAACCATGCGTTTCTAGGCTCATTTTGAATCCTTCCACGATGATATCTGCTTCCATGGACGTAGAACTTTGTTCTCGTCCCCAGTTTCGGTAACAGGTATGTTCCGGTGGCTCTCGGCCTAATTGTTCAGCCTTAGCATGAACTGCACAATATTTGTTCCGCACTGCAACGAAGAGGGCTAGTCCAGTCTCTTTGCCAAATATCATAGCCGTTCCTGAAAGCGAGTCATGTTTCCCGTTAGGATATGACCTTTTCGGCCAACACCCATCGGCAACGACTGTTATATACGGAATACCGTCGATAACATGGCCTTTCGCTATTGCTATTTTCTTTTCTATTTCAGCTGCACATTTCATTTCGTCCGTGGCAACCAAATGAAAGTCCTTAAAAAGGCTCTCACGGTACTTTCGGTACGTGTTATGCCCCATAAAGGGAATGGCCATCGAGGCGAACAATTCTTGCGCCATCGAATAGCCTCCACCCATTGTGACGGTGCCACATACAGCACTTTTGTTCACATCAAGAAAACTTTCAGTAGGAGAGTCTGTCGAAACTTCAAACCGATAATTGCACATTTTGCACTTAAAGAATAGCTGGGTATTCAACCCGCGATCGACATGTTTGATCATTTGTAAACAACTGAACGAGCAGTCGAGTAAACGATTGTGGTTGTCGAATTTTTCATGGAGCTGTTGGAAGAGACTAGTAATGTCGACAATTCGTCGACCATCGATTTTCACTTCCGGCTCGAGACCAACGTCTACAGGCGTTTGGTCTATTACGAGCTCATGCTCATCGAAACCATCACCAGTACTTTGGCTCTCTTGACTGGGCAGATCGATGACCATTTCTTTAACGCAAGACTGGCCGTCGCTCCCAATTTCAAGATGCAATTCAGAATTACCGTGAATTTTGACAACGTTATTACAATGATCCGTCACCGGACACAACGAAACATCGGACACTACTTGTCCAACATTTTCGATGTTCATTGCACACGATTGCGACCTATGTACTAAATCGAATTCATTACACGGTCTCGTATTGAGATTTTCAGGTGTTTCGTCGCCAAGGGGTTTACCCCCTGGGAGACTCTTACCAAGTGGGGGCAGCGCAATGGATTTGTTTCCACGCGAAGTGTTGGGAAGCGGCGTTTCGCTATCAACGAACACTTCACGATTGGAATCGTCCAATTCTTGGTTGAGAGCAGTCTGAAAAAAATCAGATACTGTCTGCCTCTCGGCTGACTTTTTCAACGTTACCGTCAATGAATTCACATCATCCTCAGGGATGGATGATCTATTCTCCTCGTTTGACGTCACCGGTACAATTTGTCGCGTCACCTTCCATCGTCTGAAAAAGAAGCGGCATTTCTGTTTATTGAATTCATTGGAGGAAGAGATGAGAAAAAAACGAACGACGATAATATATGAGGAACAGAAAATAATTAAAAGCATCGAATAAGAAAGCGAATATAAGATGAGATGCGCAGATGACAAAAGGCAAAGTGGGAATAATCGAAAGGAACAAATAAGATCGAGTTCTAGAAGGACCTGCCGCAGCAAGCCCGGAGTGTCTATGGGTGGTGACAGCGACGTCAGCCGAAGCCAAGGCGGGCAATCCAAATGAGGCAAAAAATTATAAGGGGATAATGCTCATGGATACGGGCTACAAATTGTTCAAAAGAAAGCTGAAGAATCGTCGAAGATGTCAGATGGAAGCGAAGGTAGAGTGGCGAAAAAGGCAACCTGTGTTCCAGTCCGGGAGGGGGACACAAGATGCAGGGTTTGCAGGGCAGCACAGTAAATATTGGAGCATATACTGGAATGTGAGGCTACAAGGGCATTGACGGAAGACGAAGCGGCTGAGAAGTATGAATAATGGACAAAACAACAGGAGGATGGGATAGCGAGGAGATGGAGCTGGGCTTTGGAAGGGAAAGAAGTAGTGGTGAAAAGGTGGCATTCGCGTCAAGGACCAAGCTGTTACATTCGATAGAAAGGAACGTGAGTGTGGGCATGGAAGAAAGTAGCAAGGACGGCAAAATTCACGAAGAAGCGCACTCGCCGGCGTTGCGACCAAACTAGCAGGACGGCGAGAACGGGGTACATGCGGGTACGGAAGAGAAAAAGAGTGTCGACGACGGGAAAAGAGGGTTGATTGAAGCGCAGGATCGACTTAATAATAAATGACGGTCTCGGCCAAATAAAACGGAGAAAGCAAGGGAGGTGGAAAGGGCAGGAAGCACAAGGAATGCAAGATGGAAAAAGGTGAAACAAGGAATATGGAACCTCCATAAAGCTAGCAGAGCAAAGTCCCCAAAATGGATTCAATTGGTATCAAAATGTTGTGCTTTTTTGGTGCTAATTTTGTGCTCCGTTTAAAAATGTAGTGCTCTTTTCGTTAGGCGGGTAATTAGAAATCAAAAGTGCTGTGTTGGTTTAAAACGGAATGACACCTCATCGCGGTCGGTATGGTAGAACAATTATAGATACCCAAAAATCTCTGAAACGGCTCTTCAGATCCCGTCGAAACTTTGCCACACGACGTCAAATAGATAGACGAACAGCTGTCTGCCCCTCAAATTTTCGGAATTTGAGAAAAGAAACGTAGATTGGCTCATGATAAGAAAATCTACGTTCTATTTCTCAAATTCAGCAAATTTGAGGGGCAGACAGCTGTTCGTCTATCTATTTGACGTCGTTTGGCAAAGTTTCGACGGGGTCTGAAGAGCCGTTTCAGAGATTTTTGGGTATCTATAATTATTCTACCATACCGACCGCGATGAGGTGTCATTCCGTCTTAAGATAAAGCTAGCAGAGCACTTAAGACGGAATGACACCTTATCGCGGTCGGTATGGTAGAACAATTATAGATTCCCAAAAATCTCTGAAACGGCTCTTCAGATCCCGTCGAAACTTTGCCAAACGACGTCAAATAGATAGACGAACAGCTGTCCGCCCCTTAAATTTTCTGAATTTGAGAAAAAAAATGTAGATTGGATTATCATAAGCCAATCTATTTTTTTTTCCTCACGTTCAGAAAATTTGAGGGGCAGACAGCTGTTCGTCTATCGATTTGACGTCGTTTGGCAAAGTTTCGACGGGATCTGAAGAGCCGTTTCAGAGATTTTTGGGAATCTATAATTGTTCTACCATACCGACCGCGATGAGGTGTCATTCCGTCTTAATGATCTTTGCCATATCGAAGAACGAAACTACAAGATATTTATGTGCCTTTTATATGCTTTACGAATATCGCACAGAAAAACCCCTTTTTTCGCCCGATATAGACCCTCAAAAAGCCTTCCAATAAGAGCATATACCATTTCTTGGATATTCTGAAATGAAAATACATCATATTTATATGCTTTTTAGATGCTCTATGAATATCCAAGAGACCCAAGCTACCCGCCAATACGAGTATTGGCTATTTTTTCTATATCGCATAATCAAGTTATTTCACATTTATGTGTTTTCTATGTGGTTTTCGAGTATGTAAGAGCTAAACCGCATATATGGAAAGTTTTTCAGAAACCATTCGTAAAAGACCGAAGTGACCCTCTACCAAGATATTATTTAACGCTACTATTTATCTGACGCTATTATTTCATTCTCGTGAAATCAAATTAAAGCTGATCCTTTTTATGTACTCGAGTACTTAAGACGGAATGACACCTCATCGCGGTCGGTATGGTGGAACAATTATAAATACCCAAAAATGTCTGAAACGGCTCTTCAGATCCCGTCGAAACTTTGCCAAACGACGTCAAATAGATCGACGAACAGCTGTCTGCCCCTCAAATTTTCTGAATGTGGGAAAAAAATGTAGATTGTCTTATGATAAGCCAATCTACGTTTTTTTCTCAAATTCAGAAAATTTGAGGGGCAGACAGCTGTTCGTCTATCTATTTGACGTCGTTTGGCAAAGTTTCGACAGGATCTGGAGAGCCGTTTCAGAGATTTTTGGGTATCTATAATTGTTCCACCTTATCGCGGTCAGTATAGTAGAACAGAATTATAGATACCCAAAAAACTCTGAAACGGCTCTTCAGATCCCGTCGAAACTTTGCCAAACGACGTCAAATAGATAGACGAACAGCTGTCTGCTCCTCAAATTTTCTGAATTTTAGAAAAAAAAACGTGAATTGGCTCACCATAAGCCAATCTACATTTGTTTTCTAAAATTCAGAAAATTTGAGGGGCAGACAGCTGTTTGTCTATCTATTTGACGTCGTTTGGCAACGTTTCGACGGGATCTGAAGAGCCGGTTCAGAGATTTTTGGGTATCTATAATTCTGTCCCACCATACCGACCGCGATGAGGTGTCACTCCGTCTTAAGTACTCGAAAAGTACATAAAAAGGACTTAATCAGCTTTAATTTGATTTCACGAGAATGAAATAATAGCGTCAGATAAATAGTAGCGTTAAATAATATCTTGGTAGAGGGTCACTTCGGTCTTTTACGAATGGTATCTGAAAACCTTTCCATATATGCGGTTTCACTCTTAGATACTCGAAAACCACATAGAAAACACATAAATGTGAAATAACTTGATTTTGCGATATCGAAAAAATAGCCAATACTCGTATTGGCGGGTAGCTTGAGTCTTGTAGGAGTGGTTTTGGGAGAAATTTTCGTTTTAGCGGTTTGGCTCATGGATATTCGTAGAGCACATAAAAAGTACATAAATGTGAACTACTTTGATTTTGCGATATCGAAAAAAATAGCCAATACCCGTATTGGCGGGTAGCTTGGGTGTTGTAGAGGTGGTTTTGGGAGAAATTTGCATTTTAGCGGTTTGGCTCTTGCATATTCGTAGAGCACATAAAAAGCAGATAAATGTGGAGTACTTTGATTTTGCGATATCCAAAAAATAGCCAATACTCGTATTGGCGGGTAGCTTGGGTCTCGTAGGGGTCGTTTTGGGAGAAATTTTCGTTTTAGCGGTTTGGCTCTTGGATATTTGTAGAGCATCTAAAAAGCACATAAATATAATATATTTTCATTGCAGAATACCCAAAAAATGGTATATGCTCTTATTGGAGGGCTTTTTGAGGGTCTATATCGGGCGAAAAAATAGGGGTTTGGCTGTTCGATATTCGTAAAGCACATAAAAGGCACATAAATATCACGTAGTTTTATTCTTAGATATGGCAAAGATCTTTAAGTGCTCTGCTAGCTTGATCTTAAACCAGCACAGCACTTTTGATTTCTAATTACCCGCTAAACGACAAGAGGACAACATTTTTTAATGGAGCACAAAATTAGCACATAAAAAGCACGAAATTTTGATACCAATTAAATCCATTTTGGGAAATTTGCTCTGCTGGCTTTATGGAAGTAAATATGGAAGGGAGCGGCCGCTACCGGCATGATGAAACCCAGAAAAGAGAATAGGAAGGATAATAGTTGGCTAAGTAGGGAGAGTAAGTAAAAAAAGACGCGTATGAAATGCATTAAAAATATTTGTGAAAAAAATAGAGAATCCAAGAGGAAATTCGGGGAGGAAAGAAGAAAGTGGACAGAGGTAAAAGAAAGAGAGAAGGAAAAGTGGATGGAAGAGAGACGGCGAGAGGTCAGGAAGATCATATGCATGGAGAGATGGTAGAGAGCAGTTAAGAAATTCAGAGTGAAAAGTACGGAAGTGGCCGAGAACATAAGCAAGGAGGACTGGATGCCTCATTTTAAGAAGTTGTTGGGGGTGGAGGAGACGGTGAGGACCGAAGGGGGGCAGAAGGTACAGAATGGAGATGGGGAGGCAGAACCATGGGAGGATGAGGAGACTGAATGTTGGTATGAAAAAGTAGAGAAGCACTGAAAAGAAGTGATAGATGAGGAAGCAGGAGGAAATGAAGTAGTACTAATAGTGGGCGATAGGAACGTAAGAATTGGAGAAGAACAAGCAGTGAATGAAGGAGAAGCGAATGAAGATAGAAGTCAGTGGAGAAGATAAGACAAAAAGTCAACCCCAAGGGACAAAGGTTATTAAGATTATGTGAAGGGATGGGGCTGAAGGTACTAAATGACAGGGCAGAAGGAGGTAAGGAAGAGAAAAACATTTGTGAGGGAAAGAGAGGAGTGTTATGCTCAGTGTTGGATTTGGTGATAGGATTAGACAGAGGAAGTCAGGACGAAGTTAGCTGGTTAAAGGTGAAAAGACGCGGGGAATCTGACCATCTACCTGTCACACATTTGCTATAGGAATGGAAAGAGAGGATAGGGAGATGGTACGGGAAGATCTTTTTGAGCAAGATGAAGAAAGGATAGGATGGAAAGAAGAGGGAGCTCAAACGTTTCAGGAGGAATGGGAAGGCCTAGAAGCAAGGAATTGAAAGAGTGCAGGGATAATATTTATGAGGCTGCTGAAGGAGCAAGAATGAATACTAAGAGGAAAATAAACAAAGAGATTAGGAAGCCTGCCGAAATAGTTTAGCGAAAAATGTAAAGAACAGAGAGGAATGATGTGGGGAGCGCTCAAAAGATTCGTCAGAGTAAGAAACAGAAAAGTAAAAAGGTCCTCCGGGAGGAAAGAAAACAGCTGAGAAAAATGTATAAGGAAGCAAAAGAGGAATGGAGAATGAAAGTGTGGGAGAGGGTGAGCAAGGCAAGAGATACGACAGGATGCTGGGAGGCTATCAACAAATAAAATTTTAATATAAAATGAAATAAAAGATTGTCTGAATTAAATTAATTTATTAAAAAACTAGATATCTTAATAATCGAATAAAATATCTCCACTAAATAAATATTTTTAATAATTATTTCACATAAAATTAATTATTTATTGAAATGTTATTAATCCGAGAAAAAATTATAAAATTTTTATTAAATTAACCCTGATACAAAAGGTAATTACAATCAATAACTCATTTCTTTATATAAATATTAAATTTAATTTAATTTACATTACTATATATAATTTTATTTTTTATAAAGTAAACGAAAACAAACATGGAATTTTGATTATTTTCTAATTAAATATTGAACAGGATGGTGGGAGGCAATCAACAAATTCGGGGGCAAATGTTGAGGAAATTTGGGAGAAAACATAGCAGGAAAACAATGGATTGATCATTTCGAAGAACTGCTGAACGTTAAGACTGAATGACACCTTATCGCGGTCGGTATGGTAGAACAATTATAGATACCCAAAAATCTCTGAAACGGCTTTTCAGATCCCGTCGAAACTTTGCCAAACGACGTTAAATAGATAGACGAACAGCTGTCTGCCCCTTAAATTTTCTGAATTTCAGAAAAAAAAGTAGATTGGCTTATGATAAGCCAAACTACGTATTTTTTCTCAAATTCAGAGAATTTGAGGGGCAGACAGCTGTTCGTCTATCTATTTGACGTCGTTTGGCAAAGTTTTGACGGGATCTGAAGAGCAGTTTCAGAGATTTTTGGGTATCTGTAATCGTTCTACCATACCCACCGCGATAAGGTGTCATTCCGTCTTAATGAAGAATAAAAGAGAAGAGACAAGAGTGAAGCAGCAAAAGAGGGACTTCAGGATGACGTTGAAAATAGGCAGGAAGAAGAAGGAAGGATAATACGAAAATGTGAAGAGGAACTCTGCCAAAAAGAGATAGAAGAGGAACTGAAATAAATGGCATCGTGGAAACGATGGGTCATGCAGCAAATAACGCGAAGAAATCCTCCTGCCATGCCCATTTTTATTTATGTTCATCTTTTTCTTTCTCTGAAACCTCGTACCTGTTCATTCTTTCTCATGACTTTTCCATGCTTCCCCTCGGTATAATTTTTTTCTTTTTATCGATTTATTTCTTTCGAGCATGTCTCTGTCCGATTTGTCGAAAATTTAAATATGTTCGTGTTTACATTGGAAAACACGTTTTTCTTCAAATTGTCTTGCGTAATCTTAAAAGTATAGAGTAATTTTTTTTCAAGTCGACATTTTTTTCTAAATGATCATAAGTTCATCAAATTTTTTCATATTGTTTATTTAAAAATGCTCTCCATGAAAAAGAAATTTGATAAATATTGAAAATCATCTTCGACTAATTTTTTTTCCGTTTTTAGGAACAAATACCGATTTTTCAAAGAACATTTTTTATTTTATTTCTTCGTTACAAAAATATTATTAATTTCGCGTTATTTGCTGCATGACCCATCGTTCCCAACCTATTGTTTCTACGATGGGTCATGCAGCAAATGACGCCAAATTAATAATATTTTTGTAACGAAGAAATAAAATAAGAAATGATGTTCTTTGAAAAGTCGATAATTGTTTCTAAGAAAAAAAAATTAGCCGAAAATGATTTTGAATATTTATCAAATTTCTTTTTTATGGGGAGCATTTAAAAAAAGATATGAAAAAAAAAGGTAATGAAGTTATGAGCATTTGGAAAATAAATGTCGACTTAACAAAAAATTACTCTATATTTTTAAAAGATTACGCAAAACAATGTAAAAAAACACCGCCGTTTTTCAGTGTAAACACGAACATATTTAAATTTCGGACTAATCGGACACCATCATGCTCGAAAGAAATGAATTTGCAAAAAAGAAAAAAATTATACCGAAGGGAAAGCATGGAAAAGTCATGAGAAATAATGAATAGGTAGGAGGTAACAGAGAAAGAAAAAGATAAACAAAAATAAAATAGGGTATGACAGGAGGGCTAACAAGAAAAATAGTTACAATATCATGAAAATACATACTTGAGACGCCAGGCATGTCTGCGCGACAATTTTCTTTTCTGCGGTCGACCCATTGATGTTTCGGAAATTTGTCCGAAAATATAACGCGAATCGCAATATTCGCAAATAATATTTCAGCACAATATATATAAAACACACGCATGAACGTCGCGAAAAATCTATTCGCGCAGTAGGGAAAAAAAACACGTCACGCCGAACGTGTCGGATGTGGATCTTTGTTCTCTACTCGCGCACGTGGTGTCGAAAATTTCGCGGGATATTACCAGCGGTCGTGTGCTAAAACAAATGAAGGCGCGCACGCAACTCTTGGGCGTGATATAATGGGTTTGAGGATTGTATCGTTGCTTTTCAACGATTTTTTCGATCTCGATATCACAGCATAATATACACGTATTTCTCTAACACTGGAAAAAAAAGTCGTTTAACTGTCACAAAGCACGTGCATGAACGTTCGCGAAAAAATTTATTCGCGCAGTAGAAAAGAAAGACACTTCACGCCGAGCGTGTCGGATTTGGTATCTTTGCTCTCTACTCGCGTGCGTGGTGACGCGAATTTTGCGGGATAGTACGAGAGGTCGCGTTCCAAAACAAAAGAAGGCGCGCACCCAACGCTTAGGCGTGAAAGAATGGATGTGCGGCTTTTATCATTGCTGTTCAACGATTCTTTCGATTTCTATATCACAGCACAATATATACGTATCTTTCTGACACAGGAAAAAAAAACCGTTTATCTGTCACAAATCACGTGCACGAACGTTTGCGAAAAAAATGTATTCGCGGAGTGGGGAAGAAAGACACTTCCGCGCCGAATATGACGGACGTGCTCGCGCGCGTGGTGCCGTGAATTTAGTGTTATGCTACCAGCGCTCTAACGTCAAAACAAATGAAGGCGCGCACGGCAACGCTTGGGCGGGACAGAATGAGAGTGAAGTTTGTATCGTTGTTATTCAACGATTTATTCGACTTTTCCCAAGTTTTTAATTTTCAGTAATTTCCTAAACAGTCGGCTTATTTACTTAAAGAACATCGTACGATAAATTTTTTATGTTTTCAACCACCGCAACCGTCCCTCCGGCGGGAGGGGGGTAAAAGTTGGAAAAAAATCTCTCGTCGGTTTCCAATGTTGAATTTTCTGTTGGCGTTATATGATACAATTTCGAAAAGCAGAAATCGAATTTCGGTCTGAAATTTTCCATACACGATGTTCTAAGACAACCCCTAAAGGGATATTTAGCGACGCACCATAATGTTGGAGATATACATTTTTTAAATGTATTTTTTTGTACCGTGCTCCTACTACATATATGTTTTCGCGCTCTCCGTTTTGCGCTGATTTTCGCCTACTCGACACGTTAGGTTCCCCCTCCCCAACGCCATCAGCGTTCATTACAGTTTTCAATTAAAAAACTATTGATTATGCTACCTTTGTACAGTTAAATTACTGCAGCTATTTAAATAAATTCATTGAGGAGGCCAAATGTTTTATTAAATTGCAAAAAAAAATTACAATTTCCTAATTATTATTAAATAAATTTCCATTCAAATTAATAATTTTTTAAAAATATACTAATTTAATCATTGTTTCAATTTGAATTTAATTAAAAAAAAATAAATTATACTTTAATCTTAAATTTTATTAAATAAATTAAAACATTTTTTACTTAGATAGATATTATCAACCTTATCAATTTATTACTTAATATACATTATAATAAAAAAAAATAAGATTAGCCCTAAAGTTTTTAATTTTTTAAATTTTAATATAAAATAAAATAAATATTGTCTGAATTAAGCTAATTTATTAAAAAACTAGATATGTTAGTAATCGAATAAAATATCTTCACTAAATAAATATTTTTAATAATTATTTCACATAAAATTAACTATTTATTGAAATCTTATTAATTCGAGAAAAAATTATAAAATTTGAATTAAATTAACCCTGATACAAAAGGTAATTACAATCAATAACTCATTTCTTTAAATAAATATTAAATTTAATTTCACTTACATTACTATTATATAATTTTATTTTTTTATAAAGTAAACGAAAACAAACATTGAATTTTGATTGTTTTTTAATTAAAAATTAAACATATATCTAATACCGGTGCGATGGTCTAGTGGTTAGCGTGCTCGCCACTAAGCCAGCGGACCGGGAGGTCGCGGGTTCGAATCCCAGTCGCGTACATTTCGTCGTGAAATGTTTTTCTTCGGCATTTCGCGGCGAAATAAGACTAGTTCCACGACTGGGGGGCGAACTCGATGACCGGCTGTATTGGTATAGGTTTTCCGCAGTTTCCCTATACCCATGACAGAAATGTCATGATGAATATGATACAGAGGGGGAAGTCGGCTGCGGCCGCAAGAGGGGGGAACAGGGGAAAGATGGAGAAGAAAAAGGAGTAAACAGTAGAGGAAATAACGGTCATAATGATGGGAAGAATAGGTAACAAACGCGACAAGCGTGTACCTAAGGAAAAAAACATATATCTATACACACTAGTCCAAAAAATTAAAGAAACAGAAAGCTTCTCGCATTTCTTAAGTGGTTTTTGAAGCGCTGTATCTGCGTGAAAAATGGTCGTATCGAGATGAAAAAAAAAGCATTTTGAAGCTTCAAGTTTCTAGTTTTGTGATCTGTAGGCAAACATTTTTTGTGAGCTACGGTTATCGCGCAATCATGAGAAATAGCGCAAGAAAAGAAATGTCCAAATTTTTTATAGTCCAGTCGAGATAGGTCTAAAATTCGGTTAACCTGGATTTAATTCCGGGCTTCGATTTTCTTTTTTTATACTTGGGGGGGGGGGGGGGGTGGTAATGTAAATCTCGATTTTTGGGAAAATCCCCCCGGTGCGTTTGCCGCCATCTTGATTTAAACACGGATTTTTTGTTTTTCGAATAACTCGCTTATTTTCAACCTTAGAGTGAAAATGATCACATGAAAAGTTGTGGGAAATGTAATTCCCCACAAGTTTGATGATTATAGTTTCTACCCTAGGATCGATATTTATAGAGTTACACTGCAAATAGGGGTGAAAAACGTTTTTTTTTTGTTACTTATCTCGTTTATTATCAAGTTTATTGTAAAAATGGTAATAAATAATCACGGTGGCAATTTTATTTCCTTCAACTTTGGTTATTAGCATTTTACTCTCGGATCAATATTTTCAGACTTATACTTAATTTAGGAATGAACTTTTTTATATTCTTAGTTATTTCGTGTATCATCAAGTTTATCTTAAAAATGCTAATAAATAATCGGATAGAAAATTTTATTTTCTTCAACTTTCGTTAGTACCATTTTTACTCTCGGATCAATATTTTCGGACTTATACTTAATTTCGGGGTGAACTTTTTATCTATGTTCAGTTCTTTCGTTTATTATCAAGTTTATGGTAAAAATGGTAATGGATAATCAGGTAGGGAATTTTATTTGCTTCAACTTTGCTTATTACAATTTTCATCCTACGATCAATATTTTGAGTTGTAATGAAGGTGCAGGAAAAAAATACAGTAGAACCTCGATTATCCGAACCTCGATCATCCCAACCCTCAATTATCCGAACGATGACTTACTTTATCCGAACGCTCAATTATCGGAACGTTGGCGCGAAAGATACATTGTTGCTCGCTGCCACCGCCGTGAGCAACAATGAGCAACCCAACGCAACTTCTCCTTCTCAAACGGCTGCGAGACTTAGCCGCTCAAAAATGCGTTACAGCCGTTCGTCGATTAAAAATGGACGATTTTATTTTTTAAATATTTAAAAAGGCGTTCGGGTAATTGAGGGTTGGGATGATCAAGGTTCCGATAATCGAGGTTCTACTGTATATTTTTTTCCCCGCACCTTCATTACAACTCAAAATATTGATCGTAGGGTAAAAATGGTAATAAACAAAGTTGAAGCAAATAACATTCCCTACCTGATTATCCATTACCATTTTTACCATAAACTTGATAATAAATGAAATAACCGAACATAAATAAAAAGTTCACCCCTAAATTAAGTATAAGTCCGAAAATATTGATCCTAGGGTAAAAATGGTACTAACCAAAGTTGAAGAAAGTAAAATTTCCTACCTGATTACTTCTTACCACTTTTACGATAAACTTGATAATCAACGAAATAACTGAACATAAAAACAAAGTTCACCCTTAAATTAAGTATAAGTACGAAAATATTGATCCGAGGGTAAAAATGCTAATAACCAAAGTTAAAGGAAATAAAATTTCCTATGTGATTATTTATTACCATTTTTACAATAAACTTGATAATAAACGAGATCAGTTAAAATAAAACGTTTTTTACCCCTTTTAGCAGTCTAACTCTATAAATATCGATCCTAGGGTAAAAATTATGATCACCAAACTTGTGGAGAATTAGATTTCCCACAACTTTGAATACCATTATTTTCACTCTAAGGTTCAAAATAAGCGAGTTATTAGAAAAACAAAAAAAAATCCCTCTTTAAATCAAGATGGCGGCAAACGCACCGGGCGAATTTTCCCGTAAATCGAGATTGACACTACCAACCACTCCCCCCCTAAGTATAAAAAAAGAAAATCGAAGCCCGGAATTAATTCCAGGTGAAATCCTATTTCGACTGGAGTATTAGTTTCTTTTCACGGTTCTACGAGGTCAGGAATTTTGTTTTCAGTTGAATCAATGGATAGGTCAGGTAGCTTGTTTATTCAGCTTCAATTTCGTTTTTTATTAGTCTCTCAACGTCAATTTTTTGCTGAGATATCCAACCTTGAATGAAAAAGTATCCTTTTGTCTTTGATCATCGATATCTCAGCTACCAATGATCGCACAAGGATTTAAAGGGCAGCTTCAAAAACTTGAATACATTCCCTACAAAATTTTTTCGTTGATTTTTGAGAATTTTTTTTGTTCACCCTTAACATTGATATGAAAAAAGTACAAACACTACAAGCGTTGATCGAAAGGCTAGGGTTGCCAGGTTTTTCTTCAGCTTGATGTATCCCCAATAGCCTTGTAAATTTGCGTATTGATCTGTCGCACTGTTTTTCCGGACCGATTGATCAAAGTTTACAAAACAATTGAAGGAACAAGTCTATTGGTCCTAAACATCGTGTAATCATCATCAAAATCAAAAGACCAACTTTTTTCGACTTTTTCACAACGTTACACTAATTTCTTGTTAAATTTGAGAAAAAAATTCGAAAAATTTCAATTCTTTTTTAAATTTGAAAAACAATTCAGGAAACAACACAGACTCATTTTAGACACGATTTTGATTGTCATTGTGAACAGCCGGCATTTGCGTCACCCAAAGCGTACCATGTTGAGGTTGCACGGTCGGATTTACGCTTTCTGTGCACATGCACGTCTATGTGTCTGTCTGTATGTGTGCGTGCATGCGCGCGTGTGTGTGCGTGTGTGTGTGTGAAATGTTTAAAGAAATTAATTTTTTTAAGAAAGACCCCGCGGCTTGTCAATTCCGCGTTATTTAACGACACCAATCTGATTCCTTAATACCTATACCAGTGTGGGCTATACCGGTGTGACACTTAAAAAAAAAAATCATTTTTTTTTGCCTTTTCGACAGTTTATACTTTCAAGAATATCCTGTAAAAACTTCAAGGCCGTGTCTCTAATCATTTTATCTTGCAAAAATCGATAGTTAAATCTTTAAATGCGTATTTATCGAAACAAGATTTTTCAAATTTACTGACATTGTAGCTCAAAGAGCAATTATCCGATTAACTTGAAATTTGAACTGAGTACTCTTGAATATATTTTTTCTACAATGACGTAGGATATTTATGATTGGATGAAAATTGACGATTTGGCATTGAAAAAAAACGACCATTTTATAGGTAAGAAAACAAACTTTTTTTCATAACTACGCTATTTTGTTAGTTTTTGATATTTTTCGTCACAGGAAATACTTTCCAGTACGACATTTTTTCCTTTTTCGGTTTCAGCTACTCAATCGGCCGGAATCATGTTAGCAGTGGAGGAACGTTTATTTGTGGCGCCTCCGAAGGCAGCGCATAAGTCGCTTGGATCTCAATATTTTTTCCCGCAACATTTAATTGAGTACTTTTCTTCCAAAAAAAATCTCCGAAATTCTATTTCTCCGAAAATCACCCAAATTTTCAGCGTTCACACTGGCATAGCCCCTTTAATTGTGTGTGTGTGTGTGCGTTAGTGTGTGTGGCTATGTATATTCAATACCGTGTGTTGCTGCCTCTACGTAGAATCACTGTACTTAATCTTTCAGGCATATTAAGGGGTGAGATGCAGTAAGAATTTTTTAAAATTCGATTTTGTTATCTTTTCTTTAAGTATGATGTTTCGAAAATACTCCCTGAAAATTTCAAGTCAATCCGATGAATAGTTTTTAGATTCTCAACGTATAAACGTGGCTAACAAACGCGCAAACGATAATACCCGGGAAGACAGAATGCTTCGAAGACAACAACAAATTGATATTTTGGAAACTTCCACATCGGCAGAAACCCTATTATATGGGCCAGGGATTGATGATTCGATGTAAGTAATTTTTTAATTAGTATTTCTATACATAAATCAAGTGTAAAATTGGAAAACTCTTTCAGAAATTTTCAAAAATGTATTACTCAAAAACTATGAACTTTAGCAAAATTGTATAAAGAATACTTTCGTTTTAAAATTGCCCAAAATGTTTTAAAAAAATAATAATTCATCCCGAAAAACTTAATTTTTTGTAAAATTGTCTTAATAATTGGCTATAAACAATTGAATGCTCGACTTTTCAGCAAAAACTGATATTCGGATTCAGCGGATCAAAATACTTTTTACAAAAGTTTAGCTTCATTCATCAAGCTCATAATTTTACGAACAAATAATACCGTATCGACATAGAAAAACTTTAAACGTTTTTCTCGAAACTATGTTTTTCAAGTCAGTGACCATAATTCAAAAACCACTCGATGGATTTTGATAAAATTTGGTGTGCTTATTGATAGCATTAAAAATTAGTCCTTAATCGAAGGATTTTTATTTCTGTTGAAAATTTATATATTTTTTTAGCAATAAACGAACGATTTTTTGGTTGAAAATCGAAAGATATCTGTCGGAAGCCGCCATTTTTTAATTTAAGAAAAGCTCCGATCAAAGATTAGTTTTATTATTAAACTAATGATTTTTTTTGTTTTTTTTTTTATTTCAGATGATCCAGTAAAATTTTATAATGGTCACCGCAAAGCACTACATGCCGAAGGAGGTCCCACAAAGATGGCGATATTGTTATAAATAATCAATTTCTCTTTGAAAATTTGTACAAGTCAAGTTTAAATATAACGTAAAAAGTCTGTGTAACCACTTTTGTAAAACAAACTTAATTACTATTAAAAAAAATTATTGACAATGCTCGTTGTTTCACGCCTCTGACTGCATCTCACCCCTTAATTACAAATAAAAAAAAATTGGAAATGTCTCGAATTTTTTTCTTAAATTTAACAAGCAACTAGTGGAAAGTTGTGAAAAGAGTTGGTCTTTTGATTTTGATGATGATAACGCGATGTTTAGGAACAATTCACTTGTTCCTCCAATTGTTTTTCAAACTTTGATCAAGCTTGTAGTATAGTGGTAGATTTACTGAAAAGCCATAAAACGGCAATTTTATGTACTTTTTTCATATCAATGTTAAGGGTGAAAAGAATTTTCAATAATCAAGGAAAGAATTTTGTAGGAAATGTATTCAAGTTTTCAAAGCTCTCCTTTAAATCATTGTGCGATCATTGGTTGCTGAGATATCGATTATCAAAGACAACTGGACTAATAAAAGACTAATAAAAATGAAATTCAAGCTGAATAAACAAGCTAAGTAACCTATACATCGTTTTAACTGAAAAAAATTCCTCAGCTCGTGGAACCTTGAAAAGAAACAAAAAGATTGAATTTTTTTCTTGCGCTATTTCTCATGATTGCGCGATAACCGTAGGTCACAAAAAAGTGTTGCCGACAGATCTAAAAACTAAAAACTTGAAGCTTCAAAATGCTTTATTTTCATCTCGATACCACCATTTTTCACACAGAAACAGCGCTTCAAAAAACACTTAAAAATATGCACGAAGCTTTCTGTTCCTTTAATTTTTTGGACTAGGGTATATATAATTTAATTTAAATTCTAAAAAATGAATTCTTATTATTGTAACTAACAAATTTTAAATTAACTACATTTAAATTCTAAATTTACTTTGAAATCCCCCTTCATATTAACTTTAAATTTAATAATTCGTATAAATATAAATTTATTTTAATTCATCTCTTCTTTATAAAAGCTACATTTTTATCTGAAATAATATAGATAATAATAATAATAATAATAATAATAATAATAATAATTAGGCGTAGGGAAGCTGGCGTGCCCATCGCCCGGGGGAGCACAACTCCCTCGCAATAGCCACCGACGTGCCAGGCCAACCACCTGGCACGCCGAAAACTAGGTTCGAACACCACCTAGTCAGGCCCCCCACAACCGGTCCCTCTCGGATGGGGACCAAGGATCAGTTGGGAGGGGCACCCGGATAGGATCCACGGCAACGACTACGGCTCGAAATCGGCGCCTAGAGTGGACGGAGGAACTCAAGGAGGACCTCATCCGCTGCTGGAGGGATAGCCTGCCGTCGCGAAGGGGCTACATGGCGAGGTTGCAGGCCCTGTGGAGCCAAGTGCACCCAGAGCTTGCATACCTCTCGCAACAACATCTGCGAGACCAGGCCGCCCGTTTGCGACGACAAGGCTACGATCTCTTGTTACTACCACCAGAGCTGTCCGGCAGGCGCTCTTCCGCGCGTTCAGTGCGGAGCTCTGCCGGACGGCCTCAAGATCGGTCCCCCCGGCAGTCGGAACCCCCCCGTTGGCGCGTCGATTTGACAGAGGACTGGGAAACAAGGAGGGAGAGAATCACTGGGAAATTTTCTCTTCAGCCTGGTTGCCTAGAAGCGGCAAATGAGTCCCTTGCGGCAGAAATCCCTGAAACTGCTGATCTCCTCAGCTTGAACTGGGCTGTGTATCACGCGGCTGTTGAGGCGAAACCTCGAACACGCAATGATAAGGCGGCGTTCGTGGTTAAGACTCGGCGGCGCGTTGCACAGCTCCAGAATAAGATCAATGAAGCGCGGAGGCAGGCATCCCGTGTTCAATGTGTGTTAGACTTCATTACGGCGGGGAGGGCGTTTACCCCTAAAATCCGAAAAATCAGCTCGGAACTGAAATGCCGTCACCACACATTGAACAAAGCTATCCTTCTTATTGTGAAGGAACGCTACGTGGAGAAGGTGCGGAACCTGGGGGTTGCGAAGCAATCCCTAGAGAGGCGGCTGGGTCGGGCGTTAGACAACGCCCTCTTCCGTTCTGACCCAGGCCGCTGGTTCCAACCACCTACGCCTGCCCCCGACACAGCGCCAACAGCTGTTCAGGTGGAGCGGTTTTGGGGAGAACTGTATAGCAGGGAGGGTCATTTTGATGAAAGCACTCCAGCCCTGGGGCGGTTCGACGCGTTTTGCCGGCAACAGCCGAGTCAACGTGGCGACTGTCTTCCAGTCACGCGGGGTGAGGTGGAGAAGGCGGTGAGTAGCATGAGGAACCACGCCGCTCCCGGACCAGATGGGATTAACATCTTCTGGTGGAAGAAATTCACGTGCACCCATACCCATCTGGCCCGCATCTTCTCGTCGTTCATCGATGGGACGGTGCCCATCCCTGCGTGGCTGACAGAGGGAAGGACGGTGCTACTCCCCAAAAAAGGGGATTTGTCGCATCCGGAGAACTACCGCCCGATAACGTGTCTGAATGCGCTCTGTAAGATCTTCACAAAGATTCTTTATGAGCGTGTTCTGCACGAGATCGAGCCTGCATGGCGGGAGATATACGAACAAAGGGGATCCAAGAGAGGACTGGGAGGTTGTAAGGAGAACCTGCTGGCGGACCGTTGCATTACGCAAGACGCGGTCCAGCACAAGCGTAACCTCTCGGTCGCTTGGATAGACTACCGTAAGGCGTTCGACACTGTCAGTCACAAACTGATTATACACCTACTCGAACGCCTTTCGGTGAGTCCCTACATAGTGAGATGCATTAAGCAGCTCATGCCGCTCTGGAAGACACGCTTCACAGTTAAGACTAGTGAAGGCAACGTGTCGACCGGAGTGGCGGGGTATAGGAGGGGGATTATCCAGGGAGATTCTCTCAGCCCCCTCCTGTTTTGCATCTCACTATTACCCTTATCAATCGCCTTGCGGGCTGCACGCGGGTACGAAGCGGGGCCCCCCGGGGAGCGTGGGCGAGGGATCACCCATTTATTTTATATGGATGACCTCAAGCTATACGCCCCCGGGGAGGCGGGGCTTAAGCTCCTCTTGAACATCGTAGCGACGTACACGCGGGCGGCGGGGATGGATTTCGGATTGGACAAATGCGCTGTTCTTCATCTCAGGAGAGGGAGAGCAGAGGGTGTCGCGGCTGATGTCCGGCTGGTGGACGGGAGCGTCTTCAAACACCTGGACGCCGGGGGGTCTTATCGGTACCTTGGCATCGATCAGCGCTCTCTTCAAGACGCTGAGGGTGTCAAGGGGGCCCTCCGCAGCGAGTATAGGCGGCGTCTCAGACGGATCTGGAAATCAGATCTGTCTGGGAAAAATAAGATCACTGCCACCAATATGCTCGCTGTCCCGGTCCTGCTCTACTCCTTTGGCGTCGTCAAATGGCGCAGAGACGAGCTTAAACAGCTGGACATCGGCACACGCAAAATAATGAACATCCAACGGAGTCTGCACCCTCGATCTTCCACCCCGCGCCTTTATATGCTGCGTCAGAGCGGCGGGCGTGGGCTCTTGGGATTGGAGTGTCTTCATGACCGCATGGTCCTCGGAATAGCAAGCGATGTGATAACAAGCTCGGACCCGCTCCTGGAGATTGTGCACCAGCATGAGCTTCATGGGGCGGGTGCTTTTCTTTATAAGGCGGCAGATCGTGCGGCAGAGACCCTCGGCTTGGAGTTCCGCCGGCGCCGGCGTGGCGCCTTGCCAATAGACTCCGTCGCTCGGTTGCCCAAGTCCCGACGCCGGCGGGCAATCAGGGCTGCCGAGCAGACTGTCCTGACTCGGCAGCACGTGGACAGACCCATGCACGGTGTGTTTTTTCACCACATCGAGGAACAGGGGCTGTCCACCCAGCTGACGTTTTCCTTCTTGCGGTCAGCTGGACTGATGTCCGAGACCGAAGGGTTTATCTGCGCCTGCCAAGACGGAGTCATCAACACCCTGGTCTATCGCAGCCGCGTTTTGGGTCAGCCTCTGCCGACCACTTTGTGTCGTGCATGCAAACAATCGCCGGAGACACTAATGCATCTACTGTCGGCTTGCCCAGTATATGCAGTCTCCGGCTATATCCATCGCCATAACGCGGCCCTAAGAGTGTTGTACTACCATCTACGGCACTCTTATGGGATGGACCGGGAGCCCGTGCCGCCTTATTTACCAGGAGATATTGAGCCCGTTGTCGTGGGCGAGAGGAGCAAGATTTATTGGAACTTCTCATTCGCGACCATCGGGCCGCTACAAGCGACTAAGCCTGATGTTGTCCTCTTCGATTTCGACGACAAGACGATATACGTCATTGAGTTCTCGGCTCCGGCCGAAGTGAACGTGTCGCGAAAGGAAGAGGAGAAACGGCTCAAGTATCAGCCTCTCCTGGCCGAGCTACGTCGTTTGCACCGAGGATTCAGGGTAACTCTCGTTGTCCTCATCATCGGCGCGCTAGGGGGGATGAAGGAGTCTTTTGTATCGGGCCTCGCTGGCATACCGGTTTGCAAACCCGGTGTCCGGTTGCTAGCAGGTCGGATGCAGAAGGCGGTCATACTTGGGTCCCTCCGTTTACTCCGGCAACACGATTGTGGACTGCGGTAGCCGCTAACCCTCTGGCTTGAGGGAGCGGCTATCGCAGAGCGATTAATTGGACTTTTCGCGCGTTTTTTTTGACTGGGCGGCAGTCGAGGTGGTGTCGGAACCCTCGAGTGTCGCCCAGCGTTATTGTTCCGGTCTAGATTAAGACCGAGCCTAACCCCCGGGGGTAGGTGAATGTTTCCCAGTGCAAACTGAGGAAGTGTGTTGCCCGGAGCAATAAAGTCTAATATAAAATTAATAAAAAAAAAAAAAAAAAAAAAAAAATAATAATAATAATAATAATAATCTGGCGTGGGGAAGCTGGCGTGCCCATCGCCCGGGGGAGCACAACTCCTTCGCAATAGCCACCGACGTGCCAGGCTAACCACCTAGCACGCCGAAAACTAGGTTCCAACTAGACCTAGTCAGGCCCCCCACAACCGGTCCCTCTCGGATGGGGACCAAGGATCAGTTGGGAGGGGCACCCGTACAGGATCCACGGCAACGACCACGGCTCGAAATCGGCGCCTAGAGTGGACGGAGGAACTCAAGGAGGACCTCATCCGCTGCTGGAGGGATAGCCTGCCGTCGCGAAGGGGCTACATGGCGAGGTTGCAGGCCCTGTGGAGCCAAGTGCACCCAGAGCTTGCATACCTCTCGCAACAACATCTGCGAGACCAGGCCGCCCGTTTGCGACGACAAGGCTACGATCTCTTGTTACTACCACCAGAGCTGTCCGGCAGGCGCTCTTCCGCGCGTTCAGTGCGGAGCTCTGCCGGACGGCCTCAAGATCGGTCCCCCCGGCAGTCGGAACCCCCCCGTTGGCGCGTCGATTTGACAGAGGACTGGGAAACAAGGAGGGAGAGAATCACTGGGAAATTTTCTCTTCAGCCTGGTTGCCTAGAAGCGGCAAATGAGTCCCTTGCGGCAGCAATCCCTGAAACTGCTGATCTCCTCAGCTTGAACTGGGCTGTGTATCACGCGGCTGTTGAGGCGAAACCTCGAACACGCAATGATAAGGCGGCGTTCGTGGTTAAGACTCGGCGGCGCGTTGCACAGCTCCAGAATAAGATCAATGAAGCGCGGAGGCAGGCATCCCGTGTTCAATGTGTGTTAGACTTCATTACGGCGGGGAGGGCGTTTACCCCTAAAATCCGAAAAATCAGCTCGGAACTGAAATGCCGTCACCACACATTGAACAAAGCTATCCTTCTTATTGTGAAGGAACGCTACGTGGAGAAGGTGCGGAACCTGGGGGTTGCGAAGCAATCCCTAGAGAGGCGGCTGGGTCGGGCGTTAGACAACGCCCTCTTCCGTTCTGACCCAGGCCGCTGGTTCCAACCACCTACGCCTGCCCCCGACACAGCGCCAACAGCTGTTCAGGTGGAGCGGTTTTGGGGAGAACTGTATAGCAGGGAGGGTCATTTTGATGAAAGCACTCCAGCCCTGGGGCGGTTCGACGCGTTTTGCCGGCAACAGCCGAGTCAACGTGGCGACTGTCTTCCAGTCACGCGGGGTGAGGTGGAGAAGGCGGTGAGTAGCATGAGGAACCACGCCGCTCCCGGACCAGATGGGATTAACATCTTCTGGTGGAAGAAATTCACGTGCACCCATACCCATCTGGCCCGCATCTTCTCGTCGTTCATCGATGGGACGGTGCCCATCCCTGCGTGGCTGACAGAGGGAAGGACGGTGCTACTCCCCAAAAAAGGGGATTTGTCGCATCCGGAGAACTACCGCCCGATAACGTGTCTGAATGCGCTCTGTAAGATCTTCACAAAGATTCTTTATGAGCGTGTTCTGCACGAGATCGAGCCTGCATGGCGGGAGATATACGAACAAAGGGGATCCAAGAGAGGACTGGGAGGTTGTAAGGAGAACCTGCTGGCGGACCGTTGCATTACGCAAGACGCGGTCCAGCACAAGCGTAACCTCTCGGTCGCTTGGATAGACTACCGTAAGGCGTTCGACACTGTCAGTCACAAACTGATTATACACCTACTCGAACGCCTTTCGGTGAGTCCCTACATAGTGAGATGCATTAAGCAGCTCATGCCGCTCTGGAAGACACGCTTCACAGTTAAGACTAGTGAAGGCAACGTGTCGACCGGAGTGGCGGGGTATAGGAGGGGGATTATCCAGGGAGATTCTCTCAGCCCCCTCCTGTTTTGCATCTCACTATTACCCTTATCAATCGCCTTGCGGGCTGCACGCGGGTACGAAGCGGGGCCCCCCGGGGAGCGTGGGCGAGGGATCACCCATTTATTTTATATGGATGACCTCAAGCTATTCGCCCCCGGGGAGGCGGGGCTTAAGCTCCTCTTGAACATCGTAGCGACGTACACGCGGGCGGCGGGGATGGATTTCGGATTGGACAAATGCGCTGTTCTTCATCTCAGGAGAGGGAGAGCAGAGGGTGTCGCGGCTGATGTCCGGCTGGTGGACGGGAGCGTCTTCAAACACCTGGACGCCGGGGGGTCTTATCGGTACCTTGGCATCGATCAGCGCTCTCTTCAAGACGCTGAGGGTGTCAAGGGGGCCCTCCGCAGCGAGTATAGGCGGCGTCTCAGACGGATCTGGAAATCAGATCTGTCTGGGAAAAATAAGATCACTGCCACCAATATGCTCGCTGTCCCGGTCCTGCTCTACTCCTTTGGCGTCGTCAAATGGCGCAGAGACGAGCTTAAACAGCTGGACATCGGCACACGCAAAATAATGAACATCCAACGGAGTCTGCACCCTCGATCTTCCACCCCGCGCCTTTATATGCTGCGTCAGAGCGGCGGGCGTGGGCTCTTGGGATTGGAGTGTCTTCATGACCGCATGGTCCTCGGAATAGCAAGCGATGTGATAACAAGCTCGGACCCGCTCCTGGAGATTGTGCACCAGCATGAGCTTCATGGGGCGGGTGCTTTTCTTTATAAGGCGGCAGATCGTGCGGCAGAGACCCTCGGCTTGGAGTTCCGCCGGCGCCGGCGTGGCGCCTTGCCAATAGACTCCGTCGCTCGGTTGCCCAAGTCCCGACGCCGGCGGGCAATCAGGGCTGCCGAGCAGACTGTCCTGACTCGGCAGCACGTGGACAGACCCATGCACGGTGTGTTTTTTCACCACATCGAGGAACAGGGGCTGTCCACCCAGCTGACGTTTTCCTTCTTGCGGTCAGCTGGACTGATGTCCGAGACCGAAGGGTTTATCTGCGCCTGCCAAGACGGAGTCATCAACACCCTGGTCTATCGCAGCCGCGTTTTGGGTCAGCCTCTGCCGACCACTTTGTGTCGTGCATGCAAACAATCGCCGGAGACACTAATGCATCTACTGTCGGCTTGCCCAGTATATGCAGTCTCCGGCTATATCCATCGCCATAACGCGGCCCTAAGAGTGTTGTACTACCATCTACGGCACTCTTATGGGATAGACCGGGAGCCCGTGCCGCCTTATTTACCAGGAGATATTGAGTCCGTTGTCGTGGGCGAGAGGTGCAAGATTTATTGGAACTTCTCATTCGCGACCATCGGGCCGCTACAAGCGACTAAGCCTGATGTTGTCCTCTTCGATTTCGACGACAAGACGATATACGTCATTGAGTTCTCGGCTCCGGCCGAAGTGAACGTGTCGCGAAAGGAAGAGGAGAAACGGCTCAAGTATCAGCCTCTCCTGGCCGAGCTACGTCGTTTGCACCGAGGATTCAGGGTAACTCTCGTTGTCCTCATCATCGGCGCGCTAGGGGGGATGAAGGAGTCTTTTGTATCGGGCCTCGCTGGCATACCGGTTTGCAAACCCGGTGTCCGGTTGCTAGCAGGTCGGATGCAGAAGGCGGTCATACTTGGGTCCCTCCGTTTACTCCGGCAACACGATTGTGGACTGCGGTAGCCGCTAACCCTCTGGCTTGAGGGAGCGGCTATCGCAGAGCGATTAATTGGACTTTTCGCGCGTTTTTTTTGACTGGGCGGCAGTCGAGGTGGTGTCGGAACCCTCGAGTGTCGCCCAGCGTTATTGTTCCGGTCTAGATTAAGACCGAGCCTAACCCCCGGGGGTAGGTGAATGTTTCCCAGTGCAAACTGAGGAAGTGTGTTGCCCGGAGCAATAAAGTCTAATATAAAATTAATAAAAAAAAAAAAAAAAAAAAAAAATAATAATAATAATAATAATAATCTGGCGTGGGGAAGCTGGCGTGCCCATCGCCCGGGGGAGCACAACTCCTTCGCAATAGCCACCGACGTGCCAGGCTAACCACCTAGCACGCCGAAAACTAGGTTCCAACTAGACCTAGTCAGGCCCCCCACAACCGGTCCCTCTCGGATGGGGACCAAGGATCAGTTGGGAGGGGCACCCGTACAGGATCCACGGCAACGACCACGGCTCGAAATCGGCGCCTAGAGTGGACGGAGGAACTCAAGGAGGACCTCATCCGCTGCTGGAGGGATAGCCTGCCGTCGCGAAGGGGCTACATGGCGAGGTTGCAGGCCCTGTGGAGCCAAGTGCACCCAGAGCTTGCATACCTCTCGCAACAACATCTGCGAGACCAGGCCGCCCGTTTGCGACGACAAGGCTACGATCTCTTGTTACTACCACCAGAGCTGTCCGGCAGGCGCTCTTCCGCGCGTTCAGTGCGGAGCTCTGCCGGACGGCCTCAAGATCGGTCCCCCCGGCAGTCGGAACCCCCCCGTTGGCGCGTCGATTTGACAGAGGACTGGGAAACAAGGAGGGAGAGAATCACTGGGAAATTTTCTCTTCAGCCTGGTTGCCTAGAAGCGGCAAATGAGTCCCTTGCGGCAGCAATCCCTGAAACTGCTGATCTCCTCAGCTTGAACTGGGCTGTGTATCACGCGGCTGTTGAGGCGAAACCTCGAACACGCAATGATAAGGCGGCGTTCGTGGTTAAGACTCGGCGGCGCGTTGCACAGCTCCAGAATAAGATCAATGAAGCGCGGAGGCAGGCATCCCGTGTTCAATGTGTGTTAGACTTCATTACGGCGGGGAGGGCGTTTACCCCTAAAATCCGAAAAATCAGCTCGGAACTGAAATGCCGTCACCACACATTGAACAAAGCTATCCTTCTTATTGTGAAGGAACGCTACGTGGAGAAGGTGCGGAACCTGGGGGTTGCGAAGCAATCCCTAGAGAGGCGGCTGGGTCGGGCGTTAGACAACGCCCTCTTCCGTTCTGACCCAGGCCGCTGGTTCCAACCACCTACGCCTGCCCCCGACACAGCGCCAACAGCTGTTCAGGTGGAGCGGTTTTGGGGAGAACTGTATAGCAGGGAGGGTCATTTTGATGAAAGCACTCCAGCCCTGGGGCGGTTCGACGCGTTTTGCCGGCAACAGCCGAGTCAACGTGGCGACTGTCTTCCAGTCACGCGGGGTGAGGTGGAGAAGGCGGTGAGTAGCATGAGGAACCACGCCGCTCCCGGACCAGATGGGATTAACATCTTCTGGTGGAAGAAATTCACGTGCACCCATACCCATCTGGCCCGCATCTTCTCGTCGTTCATCGATGGGACGGTGCCCATCCCTGCGTGGCTGACAGAGGGAAGGACGGTGCTACTCCCCAAAAAAGGGGATTTGTCGCATCCGGAGAACTACCGCCCGATAACGTGTCTGAATGCGCTCTGTAAGATCTTCACAAAGATTCTTTATGAGCGTGTTCTGCACGAGATCGAGCCTGCATGGCGGGAGATATACGAACAAAGGGGATCCAAGAGAGGACTGGGAGGTTGTAAGGAGAACCTGCTGGCGGACCGTTGCATTACGCAAGACGCGGTCCAGCACAAGCGTAACCTCTCGGTCGCTTGGATAGACTACCGTAAGGCGTTCGACACTGTCAGTCACAAACTGATTATACACCTACTCGAACGCCTTTCGGTGAGTCCCTACATAGTGAGATGCATTAAGCAGCTCATGCCGCTCTGGAAGACACGCTTCACAGTTAAGACTAGTGAAGGAAACGTGTCGACCGGAGTGGCGGGGTATAGGAGGGGGATTATCCAGGGAGATTCTCTCAGCCCCCTCCTGTTTTGCATCTCACTATTACCCTTATCAATCGCCTTGCGGGCTGCACGCGGGTACGAAGCGGGGCCCCCCGGGGAGCGTGGGCGAGGGATCACCCATTTATTTTATATGGATGACCTCAAGCTATACGCCCCCGGGGAGGCGGGGCTTAAGCTCCTCTTGAACATCGTAGCGACGTACACGCGGGCGGCGGGGATGGATTTCGGATTGGACAAATGCGCTGTTCTTCATCTCAGGAGAGGGAGAGCAGAGGGTGTCGCGGCTGATGTCCGGCTGGTGGACGGGAGCGTCTTCAAACACCTGGACGCCGGGGGGTCTTATCGGTACCTTGGCATCGATCAGCGCTCTCTTCAAGACGCTGAGGGTGTCAAGGGGGCCCTCCGCAGCGAGTATAGGCGGCGTCTCAGACGGATCTGGAAATCAGATCTGTCTGGGAAAAATAAGATCACTGCCACCAATATGCTCGCTGTCCCGGTCCTGCTCTACTCCTTTGGCGTCGTCAAATGGCGCAGAGACGAGCTTAAACAGCTGGACATCGGCACACGCAAAATAATGAACATCCAACGGAGTCTGCACCCTCGATCTTCCACCCCGCGCCTTTATATGCTGCGTCAGAGCGGCGGGCGTGGGCTCTTGGGATTGGAGTGTCTTCATGACCGCATGGTCCTCGGAATAGCAAGCGATGTGATAACAAGCTCGGACCCGCTCCTGGAGATTGTGCACCAGCATGAGCTTCATGGGGCGGGTGCTTTTCTTTATAAGGCGGCAGATCGTGCGGCAGAGACCCTCGGCTTGGAGTTCCGCCGGCGCCGGCGTGGCGCCTTGCCAATAGACTCCGTCGCTCGGTTGCCCAAGTCCCGACGCCGGCGGGCAATCAGGGCTGCTGAGCAGACTGTCCTGACTCGGCAGCACGTGGACAGACCCATGCACGGTGTGTTTTTTCACCACATCGAGGAACAGGGGCTGTCCACCCAGCTGACCTTTTCCTTCTTGCGGTCAGCTGGACTGATGTCCGAGACCGAAGGGTTTATCTGCGCCTGCCAAGACGGAGTCATCAACACCCTGGTCTATCGCAGCCGCGTTTTGGGTCAGCCTCTGCCGACCACTTTGTGTCGTGCATGCAAACAATCGCCGGAGACACTAATGCATCTACTGTCGGCTTGCCCAGTATATGCAGTCTCCGGCTATATCCATCGCCATAACGCGGCCCTAAGAGTGTTGTACTACCATCTACGGCACTCTTATGGGATAGACCGGGAGCCCGTGCCGCCTTATTTACCAGGAGATATTGAGTCCGTTGTCGTGGGCGAGAGGTGCAAGATTTATTGGAACTTCTCATTCGCGACCATCGGGCCGCTACAAGCGACTAAGCCTGATGTTGTCCTCTTCGATTTCGACGACAAGACGATATACGTCATTGAGTTCTCGGCTCCGGCCGAAGTGAACGTGTCGCGAAAGGAAGAGGAGAAACGGCTCAAGTATCAGCCTCTCCTGGCCGAGCTACGTCGTTTGCACCGAGGATTCAGGGTAACTCTCGTTGTCCTCATCATCGGCGCGCTAGGGGGGATGAAGGAGTCTTTTGTATCGGGCCTCGCTGGCATACCGGTTTGCAAACCCGGTGTCCGGTTGCTAGCAGGTCGGATGCAGAAGGCGGTCATACTTGGGTCCCTCCGTTTACTCCGGCAACACGATTGTGGACTGCGGTAGCCGCTAACCCTCTGGCTTGAGGGAGCGGCTATCGCAGAGCGATTAATTGGACTTTTCGCGCGTTTTTTTGACTGGGCGGCAGTCGAGGTGGTGTCGGAACCCTCGAGTGTCGCCCAGCGTTATTGTTCCGGTCTAGATTAAGACCGAGCCTAACCCCCGGGGGTAGGTGAATGTTTCCCAGTGCAAACTGAGGAAGTGTGTTGCCCGGAGCAATAAAGTCTAATATTAAAAAAAAAAATAATAATATAATAATAATAATAATAATAATAATAATGGCGTAGGGAAGCTGGCGTGCCCATCGCCCGGGGGAGCACAACTCCCTCGCAATAGCCACCGACGTGCCAGGCCAACCACCTGGCACGCCGAAAACTAGGTTCGAACACCACCTAGTCAGGCCCCCCACAACCGGTCCCTCTCGGATGGGGACCAAGGATCAGTTGGGAGGGGCACCCGGATAGGATCCACGGCAACGACTACGGCTCGAAATCGGCGCCTAGAGTGGACGGAGGAACTCAAGGAGGACCTCATCCGCTGCTGGAGGGATAGCCTGCCGTCGCGAAGGGGCTACATGGCGAGGTTGCAAGCCCTGTGGAGCCAAGTGCACCCAGAGCTTGCATACCTCTCGCAACAACATCTGCGAGACCAGGCCGCCCGTTTACGACGACAAGGCTACGATCTCTTATTACTACCACCAGAGCTGTCCGGCAGGCGCTCTTCCGCGCGTTCAGTGCGGAGCTCTGCCGGACGGCCTCAAGATCGGTCCCCCCGGCAGTCGGATCCCCCCCGTTGGCGCGTCGATTTGACAGAGGACTGGGAAACAAGGAGGGAGAGAATCACTGGGAAATTTTCTCTTCAGCCTGGTTGCCTAGAAGCGGCAAATGAGTCCCTTGCGGCAGCAATCCCTGAGACTGCTGATCTCCTCAGCTTGAACTGGGCTGTGTATCACGCGGCTGTTGAGGCGAAACCTCGGACACGCAATGATAAGGCGGCGTTCGTGGTTAAGACTCGGCGGCGCGTTGCACAGCTCCAGAATAAGATCAATGAAGCGCGGAAGCAGGCATCCCGTGTTCAGTGTGTGTTAGACTTCATTACGGCGGGGAGGGCGTTTACCCCTAAAATCCGAAAAATCAGCTCGGAACTGAAATGCCGTCACCACACATTGAACAAAGCTATCCTTCTTATTGTGAAGGAACGCTACGTGGAGAAGGTGCGGAACCTGGGGGTTGCGAAGCAATCCCTAGAGAGGCGGCTGGGTCGGGCGTTAGACAACGCCCTCTTTCGTTCTGACCCAGGCCGCTGGTTCCAACCACCTACGCCTGCCCCCGACACAGCGCCAACAGCTGTTCAGGTGGAGCGGTTTTGGGGAGAACTGTATAGCAGGGAGGGTCATTTTGATGAAAGCACTCCAGCTCTGGGGCGGTTCGACGCGTTTTGCCGGCAACAGCCGAGTCAGCGTGGCGACTGTCTTCCAGTCACGCGGGGAGAGGTGGAGAAGGCGGTGAGTAGCATGAGGAACCACGCCGCTCCCGGACCAGATGGGATTAACATCTTCTGGTGGAAGAAATTCACGTGCACCCATATCCATCTGGCCCGCATCTTCTCGTCGTTCATCGATGGGACGGTGCCCATCCCTGCGTGGCTGACAGAGGGAAGGACGGTGCTACTCCCCAAAAAAGGGGATTTGTCGCATCCGGAGAACTACCGCCCGATAACGTGTCTGAATGCGCTCTGTAAGATCTTCACAAAGATTCTTTATGAGCGTGTTCTGCACGAGATCGAGCCTGCATGGCGGGAGATATACGAACAAAGGGGATCCAAGAGAGGACTGGGAGGTTGTAAGGAGAACCTGCTGGCGGACCGCTGCATTACGCAAGACGCGGTCCAGCACAAGCGTAACCTCTCAGTCGCTTGGATAGACTACCGTAAGGCGTTCGACACTGTCAGTCACAAACTGATTATACACCTACTCGAACGCCTTTCGGTGAGTCCTTACATAGTGAGATGCATTAAGCAGCTCATGCCGCTCTGGAAGACACGCTTCACAGTTAAGACTAGTGAAGGCAACGTGTCGACCGGAGTGGCGGGGTATAGGAGGGGGATTATCCAGGGAGATTCTCTCAGCCCCCTCCTGTTTTGCATCTCGCTATTACCCTTATCAATCGCCTTGCGGGCTGCACGCGGGTACGAAGCGGGGCCCCCCGGGGAGCGTGGGCGAGGGATCACCCATTTATTTTATATGGATGACCTCAAGCTATACGCTCCCGGGGAGGCGGGGCTTAAGCTCCTCTTGAACATCGTAGCGACGTACACGCGGGCGGCGGGAATGGATTTCGGATTGGACAAATGCGCTGTTCTTCATCTCAGGAGAGGGAGAGCAGAGGGTGTCGCGGCTGATGTCCGGCTAGTGGACGGGAGCGTCTTCAAACACCTGGACGCCGGGGGGTCTTATCGGTACCTTGGCATCGATCAGCGCTCTCTTCAAGACGCTGAGGGTGTCAAGGGGGCCCTCCGCAGCGAGTACAGGCGGCGTCTCAGACGGATCTGGAAATCAGATCTGTCTGGGAAAAATAAGATCATTGCCACCAATATGCTCGCTGTCCCGGTCCTGCTCTACTCCTTTGGCGTCGTCAAATGGCGCAGAGACGAGCTTAAACAGCTGGACATCGGCACACGCAAAATAATGAACATCCAACGGAGTCTGCACCCTCGATCTTCCACCCCGCGCCTTTATATGCTGCGTCAGAGCGGCGGGCGTGGGCTCTTGGGATTGGAGTGTCTTCATGACCGCATGGTCCTCGGAATAGCAAGCGATGTGATAACAAGCTCGGACCCGCTCCTGGAGATTGTGCACCAGCATGAGCTTCATGGGGCGGGTGCTTTTCTTTATAAGGCGGCAGATCGTGCGGCAGAGACCCTCGGCTTGGAGTTCCGCCGGCGCCGGCGTGGCGCCTTGCCAATAGACTCCGTCGCTCGGTTGCCCAAGTCCCGACGTCGGCGGGCAATCAGGGCTGCCGAGCAGACTGTCCTGACTCGGCAGCACGTGGACAGACCCATGCACGGTGTGTTTTTTCACCACATCGAGGAACAGGGGCTGTCCACCCAGCTGACCTTTTCCTTCTTGAGGTCAGCTGGACTGATGTCCGAGACCGAAGGGTTTATCTGCGCCTGCCAAGACGGAGTCATCAACACCCTGGTCTATCGCAGCCGCGTTTTGGGTCAGCCTCTGCCGACCACTTTGTGTCGTGCATGCAAACAATCGCCGGAGACACTAATGCATCTACTGTCGGCTTGCCCAGTATATGCAGTCTCCGGCTATATCCATCGCCATAACGCGGCCCTAAGAGTGTTGTACTACCATCTACGGCACTCTTATGGGATAGACCGGGAGCCCGTGCCGCCTTATTTACCAGGAGATATTGAGTCCGTTGTCGTGGGCGAGAGGTGCAAGATTTATTGGAACTTCTCATTCGCGACCATCGGGCCGCTACAAGCGACTAAGCCTGATGTTGTCCTCTTCGATTTCGACGACAAGACGATATACGTCATTGAGTTCTCGGCTCCGGCCGAAGTGAACGTGTCGCGAAAGGAAGAGGAGAAACGGCTCAAGTATCAGCCTCTCCTGACCGAGCTACGTCGTTTGCACCGAGGATTCAGGGTAACTCTCGTTGTCCTCATCATCGGCGCGCTAGGGGGGATGAAGGAGTCTTTTGTATCGGGCCTCGCTGGCATACCGGTTTGCAAACCCGGTGTCCGGTTGCTAGCAGGTCGGATGCAGAAGGCGGTCATACTTGGGTCCCTCCGTTTACTCCGGCAACACGATTGTGGACTGCGGTAGCCGCTAACCCTCTGGCTTGAGGGAGCGGCTATCGCAGAGCGATTAATTGGACTTTTCGCGCGTTTTTTTGACTGGGCGGCAGTCGAGGTGGTGTCGGAACCCTCGAGTGTCGCCCAGCGTTATTGTTCCGGTCTAGATGAAGACCGAGCCTAACCCCCGGGGGTAGGTGAATGTTTCCCAGTGCAAACTGAGGAAGTGTGTTGCCCGGAGCAATAAAGTCTAATATAAAAAAAAAAAAAAAAAAAAAAAAAAAAAAATATAATAATAATAATAATAATATTATTTACCAGGAGCTATTGAGTCCGTTGTCGTGGGCGAGAGGTGCAAGATTTATTGGAACTTCTCATTCGCGACCATCGGGCCGCTACAAGCGACTAAGCCTGATGTTGTCCTCTTCGATTTCGACGACAAGACGATATACGTCATTAAGTTCTCGGCTCCGGCCGAAGTGAACGTGTCGCGAAAGGAAGAGGAGAAACGGCTCAAGTATCAGCCTCTCCTGGCCGAGCTACGTCGTTTGCACCGAGGATTCAGGGTAACTCTCGTTGTCCTCATCATCGGCGCGCTAGGGGGGATGAAGGAGTCATTTGTATCGGGCCTCGCTGGCATACCGGTTTGCAAACCCGGTGTCCGGTTGCTAGCAGGTCGGATGCAGAAGGCGGTCATACTTGGGTCCCTCCGTTTACTCCGGCAACACGATTGTGGACTGCGGTAGCCGCTAACCCTCTGGCTTGAGGGAGCGGCTATCGCAGAGCGATTAATTGGACTTTTCGCGCGTTTTTTTTTTGACTGGGCGGCAGTCGAGGTGGTGTCGGAACCCTCGAGTGTCGCCCAGCGTTATTGTTCCGGTCTAGATTAAGACCGAGCCTAACCCCCGGGGGTAGGTGAATGTTTCCCAGTGCAAACTGAGGAAGTGTGTTGCCCGGAGCAATAAAGTCTAATATTAAAAAAAAAATAATAATAATATAATAATAATAATAATAATAATAATAATGGCGTAGGGAAGCTGGCGTGCCCATCGCCCGGGGGAGCACAACTCCCTCGCAATAGCCACCGACGTGCCAGGCCAACCACCTGGCACGCCGAAAACTAGGTTCGAACACCACCTAGTCAGGCCCCCCACAACCGGTCCCTCTCGGATGGGGACCAAGGATCAGTTGGGAGGGGCACCCGGATAGGATCCACGGCAACGACTACGGCTCGAAATCGGCGCCTAGAGTGGACGGAGGAACTCAAGGAGGACCTCATCCGCTGCTGGAGGGATAGCCTGCCGTCGCGAAGGGGCTACATGGCGAGGTTGCAAGCCCTGTGGAGCCAAGTGCACCCAGAGCTTGCATACCTCTCGCAACAACATCTGCGAGACCAGGCCGCCCGTTTACGACGACAAGGCTACGATCTCTTATTACTACCACCAGAGCTGTCCGGCAGGCGCTCTTCCGCGCGTTCAGTGCGGAGCTCTGCCGGACGGCCTCAAGATCGGTCCCCCCGGCAGTCGGATCCCCCCCGTTGGCGCGTCGATTTGACAGAGGACTGGGAAACAAGGAGGGAGAGAATCACTGGGAAATTTTCTCTTCAGCCTGGTTGCCTAGAAGCGGCAAATGAGTCCCTTGCGGCAGCAATCCCTGAGACTGCTGATCTCCTCAGCTTGAACTGGGCTGTGTATCACGCGGCTGTTGAGGCGAAACCTCGGACACGCAATGATAAGGCGGCGTTCGTGGTTAAGACTCGGCGGCGCGTTGCACAGCTCCAGAATAAGATCAATGAAGCGCGGAAGCAGGCATCCCGTGTTCAGTGTGTGTTAGACTTCATTACGGCGGGGAGGGCGTTTACCCCTAAAATCCGAAAAATCAGCTCGGAACTGAAATGCCGTCACCACACATTGAACAAAGCTATCCTTCTTATTGTGAAGGAACGCTACGTGGAGAAGGTGCGGAACCTGGGGGTTGCGAAGCAATCCCTAGAGAGGCGGCTGGGTCGGGCGTTAGACAACGCCCTCTTTCGTTCTGACCCAGGCCGCTGGTTCCAACCACCTACGCCTGCCCCCGACACAGCGCCAACAGCTGTTCAGGTGGAGCGGTTTTGGGGAGAACTGTATAGCAGGGAGGGTCATTTTGATGAAAGCACTCCAGCTCTGGGGCGGTTCGACGCGTTTTGCCGGCAACAGCCGAGTCAGCGTGGCGACTGTCTTCCAGTCACGCGGGGAGAGGTGGAGAAGGCGGTGAGTAGCATGAGGAACCACGCCGCTCCCGGACCAGATGGGATTAACATCTTCTGGTGGAAGAAATTCACGTGCACCCATATCCATCTGGCCCGCATCTTCTCGTCGTTCATCGATGGGACGGTGCCCATCCCTGCGTGGCTGACAGAGGGAAGGACGGTGCTACTCCCCAAAAAAGGGGATTTGTCGCATCCGGAGAACTACCGCCCGATAACGTGTCTGAATGCGCTCTGTAAGATCTTCACAAAGATTCTTTATGAGCGTGTTCTGCACGAGATCGAGCCTGCATGGCGGGAGATATACGAACAAAGGGGATCCAAGAGAGGACTGGGAGGTTGTAAGGAGAACCTGCTGGCGGACCGCTGCATTACGCAAGACGCGGTCCAGCACAAGCGTAACCTCTCAGTCGCTTGGATAGACTACCGTAAGGCGTTCGACACTGTCAGTCACAAACTGATTATACACCTACTCGAACGCCTTTCGGTGAGTCCTTACATAGTGAGATGCATTAAGCAGCCCATGCCGCTCTGGAAGACACGCTTCCCAGTTAAGACTAGTGAAGGCAACGTGTCGACCGGAGTGGCGGGGTATAGGAGGGGGATTATCCAGGGAGATTCTCTCAGCCCCCTCCTGTTTTGCATCTCGCTATTACCCTTATCAATCGCCTTGCGGGCTGCACGCGGGTACGAAGCGGGGCCCCCCGGGGAGCGTGGGCGAGGGATCACCCATTTATTTTATATGGATGACCTCAAGCTATACGCTCCCGGGGAGGCGGGGCTTAAGCTCCTCTTGAACATCGTAGCGACGTACACGCGGGCGGCGGGAATGGATTTCGGATTGGACAAATGCGCTGTTCTTCATCTCAGGAGAGGGAGAGCAGAGGGTGTCGCGGCTGATGTCCGGCTAGTGGACGGGAGCGTCTTCAAACACCTGGACGCCGGGGGGTCTTATCGGTACCTTGGCATCGATCAGCGCTCTCTTCAAGACGCTGAGGGTGTCAAGGGGGCCCTCCGCAGCGAGTACAGGCGGCGTCTCAGACGGATCTGGAAATCAGATCTGTCTGGGAAAAATAAGATCATTGCCACCAATATGCTCGCTGTCCCGGTCCTGCTCTACTCCTTTGGCGTCGTCAAATGGCGCAGAGACGAGCTTAAACAGCTGGACATCGGCACACGCAAAATAATGAACATCCAACGGAGTCTGCACCCTCGATCTTCCACCCCGCGCCTTTATATGCTGCGTCAGAGCGGCGGGCGTGGGCTCTTGGGATTGGAGTGTCTTCATGACCGCATGGTCCTCGGAATAGCAAGCGATGTGATAACAAGCTCGGACCCGCTCCTGGAGATTGTGCACCAGCATGAGCTTCATGGGGCGGGTGCTTTTCTTTATAAGGCGGCAGATCGTGCGGCAGAGACCCTCGGCTTGGAGTTCCGCCGGCGCCGGCGTGGCGCCTTGCCAATAGACTCCGTCGCTCGGTTGCCCAAGTCCCGACGTCGGCGGGCAATCAGGGCTGCCGAGCAGACTGTCCTGACTCGGCAGCACGTGGACAGACCCATGCACGGTGTGTTTTTTCACCACATCGAGGAACAGGGGCTGTCCACCCAGCTGACCTTTTCCTTCTTGAGGTCAGCTGGACTGATGTCCGAGACCGAAGGGTTTATCTGCGCCTGCCAAGACGGAGTCATCAACACCCTGGTCTATCGCAGCCGCGTTTTGGGTCAGCCTCTGCCGACCACTTTGTGTCGTGCATGCAAACAATCGCCGGAGACACTAATGCATCTACTGTCGGCTTGCCCAGTATATGCAGTCTCCGGCTATATCCATCGCCATAACGCGGCCCTAAGAGTGTTGTACTACCATCTACGGCACTCTTATGGGATAGACCGGGAGCCCGTGCCGCCTTATTTACCAGGAGATATTGAGTCCGTTGTCGTGGGCGAGAGGTGCAAGATTTATTGGAACTTCTCATTCGCGACCATCGGGCCGCTACAAGCGACTAAGCCTGATGTTGTCCTCTTCGATTTCGACGACAAGACGATATACGTCATTGAGTTCTCGGCTCCGGCCGAAGTGAACGTGTCGCGAAAGGAAGAGGAGAAACGGCTCAAGTATCAGCCTCTCCTGACCGAGCTACGTCGTTTGCACCGAGGATTCAGGGTAACTCTCGTTGTCCTCATCATCGGCGCGCTAGGGGGGATGAAGGAGTCTTTTGTATCGGGCCTCGCTGGCATACCGGTTTGCAAACCCGGTGTCCGGTTGCTAGCAGGTCGGATGCAGAAGGCGGTCATACTTGGGTCCCTCCGTTTACTCCGGCAACACGATTGTGGACTGCGGTAGCCGCTAACCCTCTGGCTTGAGGGAGCGGCTATCGCAGAGCGATTAATTGGACTTTTCGCGCGTTTTTTTGACTGGGCGGCAGTCGAGGTGGTGTCGGAACCCTCGAGTGTCGCCCAGCGTTATTGTTCCGGTCTAGATGAAGACCGAGCCTAACCCCCGGGGGTAGGTGAATGTTTCCCAGTGCAAACTGAGGAAGTGTGTTGCCCGGAGCAATAAAGTCTAATATAATAATAATCATGTCGGCAGTCGAGGTGGTGTCGGAACCCTCGAGTGTCGCCCAGCGTTATTGTTCCGGTCTAGATTAAGACCGAGCCTAACCCCCGGGGGTAGGTGAATGTTTCCCAGTGCAAACTGAGGAAGTGTGTTGCCCGGAGCAATAAAGTCTAATAATAATATCTTTTTAAAAATGTTATTTAACGAAAATATATAAAGTTCTTTATAAAGTCAATCCTATCGTGTACAGAACTATCATGTCATATCATGTATATCATGTCCTATCAGGTATAGAACAAATGCCTCTAAATAAAATAAAATACCGCCAAATTTTTTAAATTTATTAATTTCTCAATTAATACGTAATTATAAAATTTGATTAAATATAATAGGGAATCTAATCCTAGTTTATATTTTTTATGTATAATTTTCATTTTTTATTAATTGAAGAGAAAATAAATATTCATATTTCACCATAAAAGAGGTTCAACAATGTAACTTCAATTAAATTTATTATAAGTTAAAATTATTAATTCATTTATTGGCAAAACACAGAATCCTTCGCAGCAAGGGCGGGGAAGATCATTTGACAGGTGCGCTGGAAGGCACCTGTCAAATGGATTTGCGAAGAACTTGTTCTTGGCAAATCACTGTATCTTCCGCAATAAGCCTCCCAAGCTCCCGCTACAAGGCACCTGTCAATCGTGCGAAGAACTTGTTCTTGGCAGAACACAGAATCCTTTGCAGCAAGCCGATGAAGATGTCGCTGGAAGGCACCTGTCAAATGTAGTTGCAAAGAACTTGTTCTTGGCACAATGCTGCATCTTTCGCAACAGGCGTGCAAACATCCCACTGCGAGGTACCCATAAAATGTGCCAGCATGGTTCTCATGGCACAGCGCCAATACAGTGTACGCGCCAGCATCTTGCTGCTGATGACAAACTTTGGTGCTTTGCAACGAGCTTGCCATGATCCTGCTGTAAGGTACCTGTCGATCCGGCCTGCTAAGATCTTGTTCTTGGCAAATCACAGAATCCTTCACAGCGAGCCGGTGAACATCTTGCTGGAAGGCACCTGTCGAATGCGGTTGCAAAGAACAGGGTCTTGGCACACCATAGTATGTTCTGTAACGGACGTGCAAAGACCGCGCTGCGATATGCTTATAGAATATGCCAGCGTGGATCTCGCTGCACAGTACCGATACAGGGTACGTGTGAAGATCTTGCTGCAGATGACAAATTTTTGTGCTTTGCCACTTGCCAACGGGGAAAAGAGAACAATGAGCTGGCAAAGCACTTGCGTAATGATCACTGGAGGTCTTACAAAGTGAGTGTCCTTCTCAGAGATCTCCACCGACGGAACTTGCTGAGACCACGACAAGAGGAACGGTGGTTTGCCGCTACCTTTGTACGCTTAGCGACAGACGCCAGATCTCCGGAGGCTCCGTTGTACAAAAAAATATTTCATTTCGCACTAGTGGCATTCTTTTTAAACACTCGCAACTTTAAAATGATTTAATGTTATTTGTTGAGATTTGGAGGGCTCAGGAAAAATATTTTTTTAAAATTGCATACATAACCTCAGCAAATAACTGTAGCTCGCCGGATACATCGCCCCGGTGATTCGTTCCTTGAAAATATCCGTAATCGTCGCGCTTGATATCGCACGAAAATGTCTCTTTGACGTCACTTTTGTAAAAAAAAACAATGCGACTCCCATTTTTCGATGGCACTCATACACGCAGCCACCTATCAGCTGTCACTTTGTCGCGTAATGAGCGTGCTCACACAATTATTTTAGATTACCACTTTTCTCCTAAGATATCCAACGAAATGCAGTGATCGAGAGCTCAAATTGTTCGTTTTTTATGTGGCTATACGGTTCAGCCTATCTCCAAGTCGTGACATTAGCGAAACGTCTGATTTTTTATCTTTTCCGTCACGAGTTCGACACGACCAGTCAATCGACTGCTTTCTCTGCGGCGCGTCAGATACAGCACAACGTTCGCAAAAAATGTCCACAATCCCATCGTCGCACTTGAGATCACGCGAAAATTTCTTTTTCATGTCGTTTATTTTCAAAAAACAAAACTTTTTCCCCTTTTCGATGGCACTCACACACAGAGCCAAATATCAGCTGTCACTTTGCCGGCGTTCGAGCTCGTGCACATCGATGCGTATCGTCTGCAACACACGTGATGAGCGCCGCGCGTGGTATTCTCGTGAACTGAGCACGTCGAAGTTCGGGCGATGTTTGCTCGCAATTATCAACAACTGCACGATCAATCTAGATTATCACTTTTCTCCTGAGGTATGCAACGAAATGCAGTGATTGAGAGCTCAAATTGTTCGTTTTTTATGTGGCTACCCGGCTCAGCCAATCTCCAAGTCGTGACATAAGCGAAACGTCTGATTTTTTTATATTTTCGGTCACGAGTTCAAAACGACAAGTCAATCGACTACTTTCTCTCCAGCCCGACAGATATATCACCACGTTCGCACAAAACGTCCACAATCCCATCGTCGCACTTGAGGTCACATGAAAAATTCTTTTTGATGTCGTTTTTATACGAAAAACAAACTTTCTCCTCTTTTTCGATGGCACTCACACACACAGCCAATATCAGCTGTCACTTTGCCGGCGTATCGAGCTCGTGCACATCGATGCGCGTCGTCTGCAGATCACGTGGCGAGCGCCGCGCGCGGAATTCTCGTGAACTGAGCACGTCGAAGTTCGGGCGACATTTGCTCGCAATTATCAACAATTACACGACAAATCTAGATTACCACTTTTCTCCTAAGATATGCAACGAAGTGCAGTGATTGAGAGCTCAAATTGTTCGTTTTTTATGTGGCTACCCGGTCTAACTTTTCTCTAAGTCGTGACATTAGCCAAACATCTGATTTTTCATCTTTTCGGTCTCGAGTTCCGCATGATAAGCCAATCTACGTTTTTTTTCTCAAATTCAGAAAATTTGAGGGGCTGGAAGCTATTCGTCTATCTATTTGACGTCGTTTGGCAAAGTTTCGACGGGATCTGAAGAGCCGTTTCAGAGATTTTTGGGTATTTATAATTCTGTTCTACCATACCGACCGCGATGAGGTGTCATTCCGTCTTAATTAAAGTAATACTCAATAAGACAACGAATTACACAAATAACGCATCGGGCAGATCGCATAAACGAAGAAGGGAACGAGAAATTACCCTCGTACCAACACGGCAAGCACCTTCAGTCAACTTCGGGACACCCGGTACATAGCCGTGCCGCAGAGGCGAAAACTCTTGGTCAGGTCCGAATATGTGAAATATCATTTCACTAAACCGATTCCCCGTGTTAATCACGGACGAGTTTTAAAGTCGCCAAGGCCGGTCCGGAGACACGCGAAATAGTAAACAAAGCTCAGGGAGTACGGGCCGGGAGTAAGGGCCGCGCAACTCCCGACGAGCGCACGTGAACGCGACAGAAGTGAGAAGAGGAAAAAAAAGCAACAAGCAACACGAGCTAGCAACGCGCAAAAACGAAATTATTCGCGGATTCCCTACACACCGATGAATCTGATTTCCGGCCATGCAAAATCGACCGTCTCGCACGAATCGCGGGAATCCGTGATATCTCACTTACACCGAGGGGACCGGGGCCTACGCAATCTACACGAGAAATCACTGGCCTGGTGCTTAGTGCTTGGCCTGGCGTCCAGTAATTGGCGCGGCTCCGGATGGTGAAACGAGCGCGCGAGCGGACCCGGTGTCGTAGCCGTTGGAGGTACCCCTTCTCGCCCAACCGCGATGTCCGGTCCGATGGTAATAAGGAACCTCGTCCCCGAGGAGATCTCTCTGCTGTCCTCGCTCAATTCTTCCCGCTCGGGGCGTGCCGTAGCGGAAGGGAAACCGCGGAAATATAAAAACAAAGAAAAGAAAAAGAAACGTGACAACTGCTCTCTCATCTCATTTTTGCCGCCGGGGAAACCCCCTCGAGTCGTACCGGTGTCGGAGCGGCGAGCGAGAGGGCCAGAGTCGACTACCCACGAGCTCTATGTCAGACCCCGCGTCACAAAATATATATATATATATATATATATATATATATATATATATATATATATATCGAATCGATGATACAGGAACTGAGGCAGTAGTCAGGAGTTACAACAATGTTGCTTTTATTAACGATAATAATGAAAATACAGATGAGAATAGAAAGAAATGAAATAACCTTGGAATTATAAATTGAAAAAAGAAAATATGCGACACGAGCTTCGACCGCTTCCCGATTTCGACTAACTTCCTTCAGTCTTTTCATGTACGACCCCCGCTCATTTCGGCTATCTCCGCCAATCAGAGTCGTCTCTCAGTTCGCACAGCACCACGTAAGTTCGTCGCAATAATAATGATAATCATAATGAGAATCATAACAAGGATTGTTGTCAAAACTCTCGTCTCTTTCGTCGGAGCACTCGATAATTTTACCGATCCTACACTCGGCTATCCTGCGTTAATATCGCCCTCGATATCATTAGTCGGTTTCTTCTCTGTCGAATTCCGCCTCTTCCTCGTTTAGTTCTCCTGTTTCGCTTGTCTGTGTTTCGTATTCGTACTCTATCGGCTGTGACCATGGCTTCATGTGGTCTGCAGACGTACTCGTTGCGAATGGTCCATCGTGCTCACCGATTCTCTCGACTTTGTATCTATTGTTACGCAGTACTGACGTCACCTTATACGATCCGAGGAATTTTTGATGGAATTTCTGTCCTGGAGCAAACTGGGTCCTTTTTATCGCTACAAGGTCACCACTTTTGTAACTTGTTGCCTTCTTGTGTCGTTTGTCGTATTGGGCCTTGTTTTCGCTCTGAATCTTTGCGATATTCCTTTTCGCTTCGCCTCATATCTCGGTTCGATTTTCGTCGAATGCAGTAAAAAATTCTTCGTCAATGATTTTCCTGAGTTTTAAATCTTCTTTACAGCGCATCGTTCGACCGATTAATAGTTCGAACGGTGTCCTATTGATGCTTCGCTGGAACGATGAGTTTATTATTTGCTGCGCCTGGTCGACAAACCTGTACCACTGGGGGGGATCTTCGTCGACCATTTTCGTCAAGATTGGGATTATCGTGCTGTTTACACGTTCGACTTGTCCGTTCCCCCGCGGGACGCCGGCCGTGATCAACACATGCTCGATGTTTTCGTCCTGGCAATATTGGTTGAAAACATTGGTCGTGAAGGCCGTTCCTCGATTCGATATTATTCGCCTTGACTTTCCGAAAATCGTCGCTTGTATTCTCAATCTCGCAACTACTTCGATTGACGTCGTTGTTTTGGTGGGATAGAGCCAAACAAATTTGGTAAACGCGTCTACCACCACCAGCAAATGTTTGTAATTTTTATTCGTCGAAGGTAGAAGGCCTAGATGGTCGATGTGGAACGTGTCAAGGGGCGAATCTCCCTTGTCTATAGGGTTTAGGAACCCTTCGCTTTTTCCTCCCTTCCTCTCGGCGAGTATGCAGCTCACATAGCTGCTAATCACTCGTTGAATTTCTTCGCGCATTTGCGGGAACCAAAATTCACGTGACAACAAGTATTCTGTCTTTTTCCAACTGAAATGTCCTCTGTTGTGAGCTTTGCGAATCACTTCGTTTCGCATCACTTTCGGCACTACTAATAGCGTCGCACCATCTCGCACTCTGTACAAAATCCCGTTTTTTACTTCGATTTTTTTTTGGTCTCCGGTTTTTACTCTGCCAATTATTTTTGCGATCTCCGAGTCGTCTTCTTGAGCTTTTAGAATTTTCGCACTTACAGAGTCGATGCTCAACTATATCGTCATAACATCGCCGGGGTTTCGGCTTAGCGCGTCGACGTGTTTCATCGACGTGCCTGGTCTGTGTTCTATTGTATAGTCGAGCTCCTCTATAGCTAACGCCCATCGCGCAACTCGTAAACAAACGTCTTTTTTCGCCATCGTCAAGGCAAAAGCTCGGCAGTCTGTCACTATTTTCACTCGAACACCGTGTAGATAAACTCTGAATTTCTTCAAAGATTTAATGACCGCCAAAATTTCGAGTTCGTAACTCGTGTAACGTTCTTCTGTCGGCGTCGTTTTCCAACTCGCGTAATACACTGGGTGGAGTTGATTATCGTCGATATCTTTCCGAAAAAGGATTGCACCTAGACCGTGTATACTCGCGTCGGTATGAAGCTCTGTAGGAGCGCCCATTCGATATAGTCTCAACACGGGTTCGTCGGCGAGCGATTTTTTCAATATCGCGAACGCTATCTCTTGTTCGCGCCCAAATTCGAATTTTTCGTCGGCTTTTAACAACCTGGACAATGGTCTCGCGATCAACGCAAAATTCGGAATAAATTTTCTTAAGTATCCTGTAAGCCCGAGAAAAGATTGCATTTGCTTCAGCGTTGTGGGCTTGGGGAAATTCATCACAGCTGCCGTCTTACGTTCACTGGGTTTCACCGTACCGTTCTCGATCACGTGACCGAGCTGTTCAACTCGATTCACTAGGATTTGACATTTTCGCCAATTTATGTTTAAACCGTATTCGCTCGCTCTTTTCAGCACTCGCATCAGCTTCTCGAAACCGTCGCGTTCGTCTTCGCCGAGAACGATTATATCGTCGAGGTATGCCAAAACCGTTCCGTCGGCAAGGGAGTCACGAAACACTGCGCGTATTAATCGCTGGAAACACGCGGGCGAATTACTCAGTCCAAACGGTACGCGCAAAAACTCGTATTGCCCGTCGGGCACGATAAACGAGGTATAGCCAATACTGTCGTCTTTAACCGGCACGTGAAAAAACCCGTCCTTTAGATCTAAACAACTGAACACTTTCGCGCGCGATAATTTGGCAATTTCGTCTTCGATCACCGGCAAAGGATAACGATCGCGCACGATTTTTTTGTTTATTCGTCGATAGTCCACACAGAGTCTTTGCTCACCATTTTTCTTTTGCACCACAACTATTGGACTCACGTACGTCGATGTGCTTGGTCTTATTATGCCTTCTTCCAGCCATTTTTCAATTATTCCGTTTACCACAGCGCGCTGTTCGAACAAAAGACGCCGTGGGCTCTGGAACACTGGGACTTCGTCACTGAGAATAATTCTCATTTTGACACTGGTACTCTTCGTCTTATTTGGCTGGTATTCTTCGATCGTTTGTCGAATTTCGTATTTTATCTCCGGATCCGTCACATGATGCAACGAGATAGCGGCATTCTCTTCCTTCGGCTCTCCATTGTTTACGTTTATGCACAACACTGCGCGCCAACCTAGATCTACTTTATCTTCGGTTGGTTCTGCCAATTTGGTTAGCGTCGCCTGCCTCTGCTTAAACTTCACTTCGGCAAAATCCGATACTTCGCCACCAATCAGCAAATCGTGTCCTGTGTATTCGTCGGGGATCACATCGACGACGAGTTCGAAAGAAATTTCGTCTATCGTCACAGTAGTCGCGAACCTGCCAAGAGTCTTCGCACCTTTCGAACCGATACCGTCAAACGGTACTTGTACGTCTCCGATTGTGGGCGCACCCAATTTCACGTATAACGTCGCGCGGACGAGGTGTAGGTCACTCCTGGAATCAAGCACGGCAACAACATCGTTATTATGGATCTTCACCGTTTTATATGTCTTTTTGTCACTGGCCGTCGCGATATCGCATCGTGTCGCCCTCGTCGTCTGTCCTTGAGCACTCTCACTACACTTGGACGCGACGTGACCGAATTTACCGCACTTAAAACACTTTGTGCCCTTTGATTTGTCCGGGCAGCCATCATTCAGATGGTCTCTGCTTCCACAGTTGAAACAACGTCTCATCGATGTTTCACTCTTTATTTGTCTCCTTTTCGTCGTTTCGTAATTCGTCGTCATGTTTATTTTTGCGTTTCTCGTCGCGGCGTTTCGCGATGCTTCGTACTGTAGCAGCCTTTTTCTTAGTCCTTTAATTGAACTTGCGTCGTATAGCATCGCCTTGTTGGCTTCATCATCTTGTATTCCGTCGATAATATACTGCATTTGGGACTCGACGTTGATGTCTGCGTGACTCGCGATTTCTAATATACGATAAGTGTACTCGACGTATGATTCATCGTTCTTCTTCTTCGTCGCGCACAACTTCCGATGAATCGTCTTACTATTCGTCGTTCTCGAAAATTCTTTTTGCAGCGACCTCTTCATAGACGACCATGTTTTCGCAGCACTCTCAAAATTGACGAACAGCTTCGCGGAGCCTCGCAACAGCCTACGGCCATACATCGCCATTTGTACGTCAGTCCACTCACACATTTCTGCGACTTCTTCGAAATGGTGGATCCAGTGAGCCACGCTCTCATTCCCATCGCCAGAGAAAAACTCGAGCGCGTCTTCTACGTCTTTGAATGTCATTACCGGGTGTTTCGAATCACCTGTGTAACGCCTTCGTCTTTCGTCTCCATTCGGACGTCTAGCTTCGTCTCTACTATCTTCTTTCACCATGCTTCTCATCATCCGAGCTCGGCTTTCTCGTCGGTCTTTCCGCTCCCGTCGTTTCAGATTTTCTAGTTCCTTGGCCATCAATTCCTTATCGGAATGATCGTCTTCTTCGTCGGAAGCATCGCTGTTTTCCGGGCCATCGTTTTCGGAACTGGTATCGTCGTCATCGTCGTCTTTGGCATCTTTATGCCTTCCGACATAGGCGCTTGCAGCACCATCGTCTCTCGTCTTTCCTTCGGTTTTCGCCAAGGCTTCGATTAGCCTCCGTTGCAGCACAGCTTTTGAGCCGGAAATCGGTAGGTCGAATTCTTCCAGCCTTTGTCGCAATTCGTCAACTTTCATGAGCTTAGCGTCTTCCATTTCTACGTCTTTTGTGTCGTCTTCAACTCTGCTTTACGTCTTTGGAATTCGAAATCTCCGTCGTACTTCTTACGATATTCACTTCTTTCAACCCGAATATTAACGCCTTGACTAACTTTTTTCTTAATCCCGGACGAGCCCCCAGTTTGTCGAATTGACGATATAGGAACTGAGGTAGTAGTCAGGAGTTACAACGATGTTGCTTTTATTAACGATAATAATGAAAATACAGGTGAAAATATAAATAAATGAAATAACCTTGGAATTATAAATTGAAAAAAGAAAATATGCGACACGAGCTTCGACCGCTTTCTGATTTCGACTAACTCCCTTCAGTCTTTTCTCGCACGACTCCGCACTCGCACGACCCGCTCATTTCGGCTATCTCCGCCAATCAGAGTCGTCTCTCAGTTCGCACAGCACCACGTAAGTTCGTCGCAATAATAATGATAATCATAATGAGAATCATAACAAGAATTGTTGTCAAAACTCTCGTCTCTTTTGTCGGAACACTTGATAATTTCACCGATCCTACATATATATATATATATATATGTACTCGTAAAATCTCTCTTTCCTGCTATATAGACGTAACCACGCAACGCGTACCTACGTTGCGCGGTCATAAAGTATAGCTATACTTTCCTCTCGCGTATGCAGCATTATATATATATATATATATATATATATATATATTGCGATGTATCGCATTCCCCACGAGCGCGAAGCGAGCACCGCGGCAGTCGCACCGCGAATGCGAGCACAGGATACCCGCAGCAGTGGCTCGACACCGAGTCGGGGAGCGAGGGAGTGGGGGGAAAAACGCCGAAGCGCTCTCGATCAGCGATCGATCAAGACCGACTATCGGACGGCGCACACGGCGAGGCTAGGGTTGGGCACCGATTGGCTGTCTGAAGCCAATCAGCGCCAAGTAGCAGAGAACGACCCTAGGAGTGGCTGAGGTTGTCGTCACTCCGACCCGCGAAAGGAGGCGATTGGTAGGAAGTGTCGTCAGGCGCCGTAATTCAAACGGATCATAGGGAAAAACCTTGCGATTGGAGGAGCAAGGGTGGCCGTTTATGGAATACGAGTATAAAAGGGTGAGCGGAGCAGAGGTAGAGGTTTTCTTTCCTGAGGAGCACCCGACACCCCCCTACCCTAGGGACCACTCGGTAGTCTAACCCGGAGTAATCTGGCGACAGTCGTGGGGGTCCCGATCCGTCCTATTACCAAACCTGAGTCGGAAGTCACAACTAGGGCAACCTAGGGAAAGTCGTGACCAGGTTTCCCCCTAGACCACCCACTCCACAATTATCCCAGGAGCAGGAACACGGAGAAATAAGGCGGCCGGAGACAAGAAGGAGAGAGAAGGAGAGCGAGGGAGAGAGAGAGAGAGAGAGAGAGAGAGAGAGAGAGAGAGAGAGAGAGACTCTAATAAAGCCGATACCAAAGACTAAATCGCCAATCTCACCAACAGACTATAGACCGATTTCAATTCTTTGCGCTTTGGCAAAGCTGCTAGAGCGTATCGTTGCGGATCAAGTCACAACTTTTCTAGAGAACAATGATCTCTTTGATCCTCTACAATCTGCGTACAGGAAGGGTTACAGCACCCAAACAACGTTATTGCGTATCTGTGATCATGTGCGCCAAGGTATAGACCAGGAAATGGTTTCGGTGATGGCACTTTTTGATTTTTCTAAGGCATTTGATCGGGTGAATCATCGGTGCTTCTAAGGAAGCTCAATGAGCTTCACTTTTCTGGGCCTGTGGTACGCTGGTTGAAATCATATCTAACTGGCAGGGTACAAGCTGTTCTTGGGCCTAATGCTACAAGAGTAGATACATACATACTTAGGGAGACGGCGACAGTGACGTCACAGGTGTGTTGTAGTGGGTATCCCGTGGCGGCGCGTGGTGGGGGTATCTGGCGGTCGCGGTTGCGTCGCTGTGGCACGTATGGGGAATTAGTGGTGGGGGGAGTCAGAGGTGTCGGAGGGGTGGGTGGAATGGGCCCTTTTTCGGGAGCTCGTGGCTAAGTGGGGGTGGTTTCGAGCTGTTTTTCCGAATAGACAGAGTGGTGGTGTCTTCTGCATATATCGAGGACCTGTTTACCGCTAGAGCAAGCGCGTGGGGGCTACGCCGCGTGGATCGTATGGGGGAGGAAGGTCTTGCACCGTGCGGAAAGGGAGCGGGTAAAGAAAAAACGCGATGATTTACGTGAATACATGTATCGAAGTTTTTATTCAACATTTTGTCCGTTCATACATATTGAGTGAGTGTGTGTGTGTGTGTGTGTGTGTGTGTGCGCGCGTGTGCGTGTGCGTGCGCGTGCGCGTGCGTGTGCGTGTGCGTGTGCGGGCGTGCGTGCGTGCGTGCGTGCGTGCGTGCGTGCGTGCGTGTGTGTGTGTGTGTGTGTGTGTGTGTGTGTGTGTGTGTGTGTGTGTGTGTGTGTGTGTGTGTGTGTGTGTGTGTGTGTGTGTGTGTGTGTGCGCGTACATGTAGATGTGAAAGTCGGGGTCTATCACACCTACTTGAAAAATGAATGCAGTAGAAATGCTGGATGTGAAATAAAGTTCTCCCCCATAAAACTTATTTTATGCGGTTGTAGTAACAAAGAGGCGCGCTCTTCCAAAATGTCACTACATCCGGGTTTTGTTTTCATTTCCACAGGTAACACCGAGGTATTTATATATGCGAAGTACTCAATAATGCCTGGATGCCACCGCACGATTTTTTGTGTGAAAACCCGAGATCTTCCACACTTATACTCCCATTTGAATGGTTCATTTCGTTTCCATGCCTCCCCACTATTCTTATAGTATTACAATATAAGAACACTATAGTGCGGACATATAGTGCACTCCTAAGATAGAGGAAAAATATGGGGAAAAGATTCCCGAATGAAAACGACTTCTACCACCGCAGCTTTCACACTACGAATCGAGCAGTCACTTTTGCCGACATCACCTCTTGGAACTTCCGTTGTGAACTCACGTGAAAATGGCCGAGAACGTTCCACAATTAGAACAAAATCTGCGCGATCAAGCCGCCCTTGTAATTTCCGCGGAAGAGTATACAGTGTGGGAGCAACAATGTGATCAGTGTATAGAGTCGTTGGAAACACAAAGTCGAATTAAGCGACCACGATTATCACTCAGAAATCGACAATCATTGGTAGCAGGAATCGCTCGCTTAGAAGGTTTAAAAAATGTTCTACGCAGACGATTTTTACATGCGGGCGCGGGACACAGTGATCGCGGTTTGATCTGGCGAGAGATTGATACGGCGTTCGAAAATCGTGTCCTAACTGGCTGCGTCATCAATAACAACCATATTGAACCTCGTCAGTTTCTCGAAGAGGCATGTGATATGATGCCTTCACACGTGCAAGACATTACCAACAAACACTTCAGTGTAAAAGTGAATACAGTTTTCAATGGTGAATTTGAGTCCGGTGACAAACGTGCAACTAAACGTATCAACACGAAGAACTTTGAACTTTTTACCACATCCAATTTACGTGAGTGGTATACACAACGAGTTGTTGAGCCGACTCTAGCATCCCTCGAAGATTTTCAAAAACGTGATAGCGGATGGACATTGGCGCGGATACTGAACTTACCTTTAAATATCAACAAATACAATCCAATGCGTGCCGGATGTCAAACTGTTGTGTCGCGGGAAATAATCCTGAAGAAAGCGGTGGTGAATGTAAAGTCGAAGGATAACGCGTGTTTTGCGTGGTCAGTGGTAGCTGCTCTTCATCCAGCGAGAACACATGTGAACATGATATCTTCATATCCACAATATTCAACTGTACTGCAGCTTCAGGGAATTGCTTTTCCAATGACTCTCAATCAAATAAAAAATTTGAATCGCAAAACAATGTTTCGATTAATATATTTACAACGGAAAAGAAAGGCATCGTTCCAATCCGAATATGCGCCCAAAAACTGGTTAAACACGTCAATTTATTGTACGTGGAGGATTCATCGGACCACAGCGTGGGACACTTTGTATGGATAAAAAATTTATCCCGGCTCGTGAGCACGCAGCTGAACAAAACAAACGCGAAAAAACACATCTGCGATCGGTGAGTAACAAGAAGCATACTCGAGAATACACATATAAGCAAGTATGTACTTCAATAATACAATTCTTTCCATCGTTTTGTTATAGGTGTTTGCACTACTTTTACACGGAGGCTAAATTACGATCGCACGAGATGGATTGTGGAAAATCAAATGACTGTGCCATTCGATTACCTGGTGAAACGGACAAATGGCTAGCGTTCGAAAACTTTCAACCAAAAGAGCGACTTCCATTTGTGATTTATGCGGATCTCGAGTGCGTTTTGGCAAATGTTGACAACAAAAATATACAGCAACGGCACGAAGTGTTTAGCGTAGCGTACTACGTACTGTAACGGTTCGGCTGTCCAGGTAAGCCACCGTCACATTGAACACGCTAGTATTACCCCGAGCGGTCGGAGCAACCGGCCATCCAGCCGGTAGGGCAGGACGCTCGCACTGAGCATACGGGGCGAGCCCGCGACACCTCGCAAGGAGCTCCGCCCATCGCGAGGTGCAGGACAACCGCTGACTCGCGGCAGTCCCCGCCCCTTGTCCAACATCTCGCGATTCTCGTGCCATAATCACTCCCATTAGATAAGAGTGCGCCCTAAATTCATCGCGACGCCTCTTCACACCTAATGTGCGCCTGATATCGAAGTGAGGAACAATCTGGAATATCATTCCCCTCGAAATGTGTACAGTGTGCGAACGTCCTCAAAGTCGCCAGGACGGTCACCCCACTAACTGAACGTCTCCCAGCAAGGCGATCCCCTACCTAGCACCCGAGAATCGCTAGAGAAATGGAACTTCTCCTGACGTGCCTGGGGCTATTTAAGGGCGTGTACGACCACAAGAGGCACTCTTCGCAAATTACTCATCATACAACGTGGAGTCAACTCGCCATCCGAAACCTCGGATCGCAGGATGGAGGCCTCGCTGCCTAAGCCTTGGTCCCATCCCAGAATAACCCCAGCTTCGTGGTAAGGTGCTCTGTTTCCTTGGGAAGCCCCAGCATTGCGCTGAAAGTCCTACCTCGGAAACAGAGACAACGTGGTGATTGCTAGATAGGTACTCTTACGTAATACCTGGATCAATTGTCGTTAGGGCAATTGACCACTATTCCCAACATCCCACGCATATTACGCGAAGTGTGCAGTCCGAGAAGTGCCTGTCGCATTTCGCTGCACACGAGGGAAATTCTGGACCAGCTTCACTGGTCTTTGGTCCTCCTTGTCTGGCACCAAGGAGGTCAGCCGTCCCTCTCGGACGGCCCCGCTATACGCACTCGAGGGTCGCAGGATAACCCGTCCTCGAGCCCGCGTATTATCTAACGCTAGCTTACCTAGCGCGTGAGCGACACGGTATGGCACCCGTGCGCTAAGTTGCACTCTGCAACAAGTGCCAGCCGGATTTAACGCCAGATAACCGATTGTAACAACCCTAATAGTAAACTCAACGGGCTATCGCATTTTCATTGCAGAAGCGAACCCGAAACCGGCTGTACGCGTATACGACGACGCTCGTGGACTGTACGAGTGCGAGCGAGACGGAGAGTGTGAGAGAGAGAGTGAAAGAGAGAGATCACGCCAACGGCTCAACGTGCGCACATAGACCTCGTACACACTCGTCCTATTCCTGTCCTTACAACAAAGACAGCGCTTCTCGCCGCCCGTTCCCGGTCCCCGTAAACGTTGTAACACACAGACTAACACAACAATAATCACCAATTCTAACGCAGAAACATTTCTTTGTTCATCCACCCGAACTAACGAATATGACAATCCACAACATCGAATGCCAATGATGATGGATTGAGATAGGCGTCTTTGAGACCCTCAAACTACTGAGGCATCTCCTAAAAACACCTTAAAAATCCTTACCATCATTCCTGGCATACCTCTGGTACTTCGCCCTTCAGGAAGGCTACGGGAACCCCGCAAAATATAAGGCGAATATTCGCCGCATAACTCTCGTTTCCCGAAGACTCGCGTGAACGTCGGCTCGAGAAACGAAATAAAACTTTCGTGGAAATCACGAAACGTTTCATTGGCGCCCAACGTGGGGCCCGAAAGCCTTTTTAAAAAATTTCCTGAAAATGTACATAATAAAGCTACCGAATACCCGTCCTCGTTATTAAGACGCTAGTTAGGCGACGCAATCACCACTAGAACGAATAGCCAGCGTATGCTGAGTAAAACCTATTCCAGGTCGTCAATAAATCAAACCGAAAAAGCGTATAACGAGAAACGAGTATTCGCACACGGTTGATGCTCGTTCTCTCTCGTGCGAGCCGAGAAGACTTCTCGTGCTAAGTTCACGAAATATTTCGTCTATCTCACTCTCGCCAAGCGAGAAAAAGAAATCGCACGGCTTCGAGCTCGAAAAGGATTACGCTCTGGCAAGGCCACTGCTATCCCAGAGCAACAAAGCGTGAGCGAGGGAAGGAGTTTTTCTTGTCTCTCGCGCGCGGCGAGGGATTAGCAAGCCTAGCGTACGACTCGAAAATTCCGACATAAATACCGCCCGAGAAAGAAATTATTTCGAGTATCGGAAAGTCGTATATCCCGTAAGGTCGTGAGAGAGACAGAAATAGAAAAACCGGTGTAAACAGCGTCCGCAAGGCTGAGAGAGAAAAACGGCTCCTCTCGAAGGCCAAGCTGGCGACGTTGACACCGGAATATACAACAACGAGGAACGAGATGACATTAGCTTCAAAACTGAAAATATATAAATCGAACATACTGCTCGGCGATCGAGGAGTATTTCCCCTTTTTCTCTCACCGAGACCCGGAAAGGGAATCCTCCTCAGGAGGGCCGAGCGCTAAACCTCCCGCCCCGAGCCGCAACAGACTCGGCCCACGCGGCCGGCCTACCCGCCGAACCCGAACCCCTTGCACGCAATGTGAGGAGCGATTCGCGGGGAGGTGAGAAGGGGGCACGCCGCAGGGACGACAGTACCGGGAACGTAGTAAGGGGGCTTCCCGCATGGAACCCCAATACTCCCGACCGACCAAATCCAAACGAAAGTTGTCGTTCCTCGCCGGAGGAGTCAGAACTCTCCCTGGCGGTGATCAAGGAAATTACGGGGAACCTCCAACGAAGAGTGGATGCAGATGCGAAGGCGCTCACAGCCACACTTCTCTCCATCAACGAGAATTTTTCAAAAAAAATTAGAATACATCGCAGAGGTGGTAAACGTCCAGGTTAAGAGCCTACTGCAGAGGCCCCCTGACGCGAACTCCACTCTTGAACCCTGGGGCAATGAACCCCTATCATCGACGCACCAGATCCCTCATGCTAAGGGACTCAACTTGGGCAACTTAGGTTTGCCCGAACAATATACTCAAGAAATAAAGGATCGATATGGGAATCCCATCAGGGACAACACGACCCCATACCGGCCCCCGGTACCGGTAGAATCCAATGGGGAGATTCCCCAAAATGCCAGCGCGGGAGTGATGAAGATCAACGCCCCCACATTTGGAGGGCATGATCATGAGCTTCCCTGGCAATTCCTGACAGACCTTCGCGAATACCACCGTGTATTTGCCACACGATATGACTTCAAAATAATCCTCTCCCAGTGCTTCTCAGATCTTGCCCTTCAGTGGTGGAAAATCACACGGGCCGAAGTCCACTCACCTCGATTCAGACATCCCTCATCAAGAGGAGACCCTCGACCTCGAGGATATCACCAATCAAGAGATTAGCCTCAAGGTATCGGAAACCACCGGTCTTGAGGCAAACGAGAAGGAGGCCCTGAGGACCCTTCTCGAAACATACAGACGGGTCTTTAACAAAAGACCAGGTTTGCTCCGGACATATCAACACGTGTTAAAGGTAAAACCGCACGAACCATTCAAGGCTATGAGTTACCCTGTACCCCTTGCCTATCGCTCCGCGGTGGATGAGGAGATACAAAAACTGACTAGACAAAAAATAATCCAGCGCTCGAAAAGCCCGTACAGCAGTCCACTCCTCATATCCCGGAAAAAGGATGGAGGAGTCCGGCTGTGTCTGGATGCACGGCGAATTAACCAAATCCTAGAACCGGACTATGAACGTATGGAAACCCCGGAAGAACTGTTTCAAGAGTGCCGAAGTGTCTCGTTTTTGTCCACACTTGACATGCGAGCCAGTTTTGGCAGGTACCTCTACACCCGAAATCGAGAAAATACACCGCCTTCTCCCATAGACGAAAAGGATACGAATTCCGCGTGACGCCCTTTGGACTCTCCACCAGCACGGCCAGTCTGGTGAGAGGACTCGAAAAGGACTGTCGAGGAACACCTCGCCGTCTAGAGGAGCCGTTCCAACGCTTCGTGGAACATGGACTAACCCTCAGCCTGGAGAAATCTTGCTTCTTTAAAAAGGAGACAAAGTTTCTGGGGCACATCCTGTCACGGGATGGGATAAGACTTGACCCGGATAAAGTGGAGGCCATCCAAGCCTTCCCTTCACCGAAAAACACCAAACACCCTGGAAAACCTCATCTTTTTTTTTCGCTGCCGAACGCATCAGTAAGGCACGAGGCAAGCAAGCGAAAAATATAACCAACAGCACCGAGTAAGAGAATTTCACGTAGGCGAGGAAGTTCTAGCACGAGCCCTCACCGTTTCGCGACCTACGGTGTGCATGATCGCTAAGTTCCTGCCAGTCTATGAAGGACCCTACGTCATACCGCGAAAGGTCCACCAGTCGTCATACATCCTCAAACACGTGGACGGTGACAAGGAGCGAGTATTGTTCCATCAAAGCGAATTGCGCCCTTATCTGCGACCTACGGGAAACCCCCTCTCCTAGAACATCGGGACAGAACGGATATACAGGGTGTCCCATTTTAATCTTACACCTGAATTTTCTCGAAAAATATTGCTCGGACGAAATATTGTGTGGAACAAAACTTCTAGGGATTGAAGGGGGACGTTTGAAAAAAAATTTATTTGAGGAGCCAAAATTCAAAATGGCGGCGTTACAAAGGCTGACATGTTTTTTTCAAACGGAAACATAACATGAGAACATCATTTTCAATTATTTCAGATGTATCCAGGATTTGTGTGTGTGTGTGTGTGTGTGTGTGTGTGGGCGCGCGTGCGTGTATGTGTGTGGATGTGTGTGTGTGTGTGTGTGTGTGTGTGTGTGTGTGTGTGTGTGTGTGTGTGTGTGTGTGTGTGTGTGTGTGTGTGTGTGTGTGTGTGTGTGTGTGTGTGTGTGTGTGTGTGTGTGTGTGTGTGTGTGTGTGTGTGTGTGTGTGTGTGTGTGTGTGTGTGTGTGTGTGTGTGTGTGTGTGTGTGTGTGTGTGTGTGTGTGTGTGTGTGTGTGTGTGTGTGTGTGTGTGTGTGTGTGTGTGTGTGTGTGTGTGTGTGTGTGTGTGTGTGTGTGTGTGTGTGTGTGTGTGTGTGTGTGTGTGTGTGTGTGTGTGTGTGTGTGTGTGTGTGTGTGTGTGTGTGTGTGTGTGTGTGTGTGTGTGTGTGTGTGTGTGTGTGTGTGTGTGTGTGTGTGTGTGTGTGTGTGTGTGTGTGTGTGTGTGTGTGTGTGTGTGTGTGTGTGTGTGTGTGTGTGTGTGTGTGTGTGTGTGTGTGTGTGTGTGTGTGTGTGTGTGTGTGTGTGTGTGTGTGTGTGTGTGTGTGTGTGTGTGTGTGTGTGTGTGTGTGTGTGTGTGTGTGTGTGTGTGTGTGTGTGTGTGTGTGTGTGTGTGTGTGTGTGTGTGTGTGTGTGTGTGTGTGTGTGTGTGTGTGTGTGTGTGTGTGTGTGTGTGTGTGTGTGTGTGTGTGTGTGTGTGTGTGTGTGTGTGTGTGTGTGTGTGTGTGTGTGTGTGTGTGTGTGTGTGTGTGTGTGTGTGTGTGTGTGTGTGTGTGTGTGTGTGTGTGTGTGTGTGTGTGTGTGTGTGTGTGTGTGTGTGTGTGTGTGTGTGTGTGTGTGTGTGTGTGTGTGTGTGTGTGTGTGTGTGTGTGTGTGTGTGTGTGTGTGTGTGTGTGTGTGTGTGTGTGTGTGTGTGTGTGTGTGTGTGTGTGTGTGTGTGTGTGTGTGTGTGTGTGTGTGTGTGTGTGTGTGTGTGTGTGTGTGTGTGTGTGTGTGTGTGTGTGTGTGTGTGTGTGTGTGTGTGTGTGTGTGTGTGTGTGTGTGTGTGTGTGTGTGTGTGTGTGTGTGTGTGTGTGTGTGTGTGTGTGTGTGTGTGTGTGTGTGTGTGTGTGTGTGTGTGTGTGTGTGTGTGTGTGTGTGTGTGTGTGTGTGTGTGTGTGTGTGTGTGTGTGTGTGTGTGTGTGTGTGTGTGTGTGTGTGTGTGTGTGTGTGTGTGTGTGTGTGTGTGTGTGTGTGTGTGTGTGTGTGTGTGTGTGTGTGTGTGTGTGTGTGTGTGTGTGTGTGTGTGTGTGTGTGTGTGTGTGTGTGTGTGTGTGTGTGTGTGTGTGTGTGTGTGTGTGTGTGTGTGTGTGTGTGTGTGTGTGTGTGTGTGTGTGTGTGTGTGTGTGTGTGTGTGTGTGTGTGTGTGTGTGTGTGTGTGTGTGTGTGTGTGTGTGTGTGTGTGTGTGTGTGTGTGTGTGTGTGTGTGTGTGTGTGTGTGTGTGTGTGTGTGTGTGTGTGTGTGTGTGTGTGTGTGTGTGTGTGTGTGTGTGTGTGTGTGTGTGTGTGTGTGTGTGTGTGTGTGTGTGTGTGTGTGTGTGTGTGTGTGTGTGTGTGTGTGTGTGTGTGTGTGTGTGTGTGTGTGTGTGTGTGTGTGTGTGTGTGTGTGTGTGTGTGTGTGTGTGTGTGTGTGTGTGTGTGTGTGTGTGTGTGTGTGTGTGTGTGTGTGTGTGTGTGTGTGTGTGTGTGTGTGTGTGTGTGTGTGTGTGTGTGTGTGTGTGTGTGTGTGTGTGTGTGTGTGTGTGTGTGTGTGTGTGTGTGTGTGTGTGTGTGTGTGTGTGTGTGTGTGTGTGTGTGTGTGTGTGTGTGTGTGTGTGTGTGTGTGTGTGTGTGTGTGTGTGTGTGTGTGTGTGTGTGTGTGTGTGTGTGTGTGTGTGTGTGTGTGTGTGTGTGTGTGTGTGTGTGTGTGTGTGTGTGTGTGTGTGTGTGTGTGTGTGTGTGTGTGTGTGTGTGTGTGTGTGTGTGTGTGTGTGTGTGTGTGTGTGTGTGTGTGTGTGTGTGTGTGTGTGTGTGTGTGTGTGTGTGTGTGTGTGTGTGTGTGTGTGTGTGTGTGTGTGTGTGTGTGTGTGTGTGTGTGTGTGTGTGTGTGTGTGTGTGTGTGTGTGTGTGTGTGTGTGTGTGTGTGTGTGTGTGTGTGTGTGTGTGTGTGTGTGTGTGTGTGTGTGTGTGTGTGTGTGTGTGTGTGTGTGTGTGTGTGTGTGTGTGTGTGTGTGTGTGTGTGTGTGTGTGTGTGTGTGTGTGTGTGTGTGTGTGTGTGTGTGTGTGTGTGTGTGTGTGTGTGTGTGTGTGTGTGTGTGTGTGTGTGTGTGTGTGTGTGTGTGTGTGTGTGTGTGTGTGTGTGTGTGTGTGTGTGTGTGTGTGTGTGTGTGTGTGTGTGTGTGTGTGTGTGTGTGTGTGTGTGTGTGTGTGTGTGTGTGTGTGTGTGTGTGTGTGTGTGTGTGTGTGTGTGTGTGTGTGTGTGTGTGTGTGTGTGTGTGTGTGTGTGTGTGTGTGTGTGTGTGTGTGTGTGTGTGTGTGTGTGTGTGTGTGTGTGTGTGTGTGTGTGTGTGTGTGTGTGTGTGTGTGTGTGTGTGTGTGTGTGTGTGTGTGTGTGTGTGTGTGTGTGTGTGTGTGTGTGTGTGTGTGTGTGTGTGTGTGTGTGTGTGTGTGTGTGTGTGTGTGTGTGTGTGTGTGTGTGTGTGTGTGTGTGTGTGTGTGTGTGTGTGTGTGTGTGTGTGTGTGTGTGTGTGTGTGTGTGTGTGTGTGTGTGTGTGTGTGTGTGTGTGTGTGTGTGTGTGTGTGTGTGTGTGTGTGTGTGTGTGTGTGTGTGTGTGTGTGCATGTGCGTGCGTGTGGAACACTGTTGAAAATTTTGGTTTTTTTGTTTTTTTTTGTTTTCAAATTTGGACGATATTTCATGAGAAAATTTTGGAGGAAAATCGATGAAAAATAGTTTTTTTTCCATTTTAATAGCGTTTGTGCCATTTTCAGGTCCAAAAACGTGTTTCTTTAAATCCTTGACGAACTTTGATCACGATGGGTAGAAAACACACACACACACACACACACACACACACACACACACACACACACACACAAATCCTGGATACATCTGAAATAATTGAAAATGATGTCCTCACTTGAAAACTATGAACTTTATCAAAAAAATTTTTCAACAAAAGTTTTTAGTTTTCAGCTGACAAATTTTTTGGCAATAAAAAAAAGTTATGTTTCCGTTTGAAAAAAAACATGTCAGCCTTTGTAACGCTGCCATTTTGAATTTTGGCTCCTCAAATAAATTTTTTTCAAACGTCCCCCTTCAATCCCTAGAAGTTTTGTTCCACACAATAGTTCGTCCGAGCAATATTTTTCGAGAAAATTCAGGTGTAAGATTAAAATGGGACACCCTGTATATGCTAGACGAATTAAAAAAAACAATCTTTTTTTTGCAGGTGTTTGCACTACTTCGGATCAGAGGAAAAATTGCAATCGCACGAGGTGGATTGTGGGGCGATAAACGACTCTGCAATTCGACTACCAAACGACTCCAATAAGTGGCTTCAGATCAGCAACTTTAGCCGGAAAGAGCGACATCCGTTCATTGTGTATACTGATTTGGAGTGTGTGTTAGCAAAGACCTATGGGGAGAACCTAGCGAATTACATGTATCAACATGATGTATTTAGTATCGGATACTATGTGTGTTGTTCGTATGACGAATCACTATCTTCGTATCACTCACGCCGCAGTGCTGATTGCGTATCGTGGTTTGTCGAAAAACTAAAAAATCTAGCACTGCGGATAAAAGAAATTTACTGTGATAATGTACCAATGGTATATTTAACACCGACTGAGTGGGCTAGTTTTCGAGCAGCGACTCAATGTCATATATGTGAGAAACCATTTGTTCAAGAAAATGTACGCGTTCGAGATCAATGCCATCTGACTGGGCGCTATAGATGCCCTGCCCATTCCAACTGCATCTTAAGTTACAAACAGTCATTTTTTATTCCAGTAGGTTTCCACAATTTATCGGGTTATGATGCACATTTTATAATCAAGGAAGTAGCCACAGCGTTCGAAGGAAGAACCAATGTGCTTCCAATCACAAAAGAGAAATATATCTCCTTTACGAAGTATGTTGAAATTACAGACGATTCCAAACACAAAATGCAATTTCGCGTTATCGACTCAAACAAATTCCTCAACACCAGTCTCGACAAATTAGCATCATTCTTGACTGAGGACAAAGTCAAAATTTTATCCACGCAATTCCCCACTCTTTCGATAGACGATTTCAATTTGCTGACGCGAAAAGGAGTCTTCCCTTATGACAATATTGATGACGTGACCAAGTGTCGCGTCCGGAAGGGACGTGGGCATATATTGTTTTGATTTCCTCCTTTTTTGCCTACAACAAGCATGAGTTAAGGGTAAAAAGGGGTAGTGCTTGGTATGAGTTGAAATTAGGAAACCACGCAGTGATTTGGTATCGAGAAATAATCCGATAAATTTGTACAAACTTAACTAATGGTTTATTATAAATAAGTGATTGGATTGATGAAGCTACTTATACAGAAAAAATAGCAATGGAAATAACTATGAAGTCGGGGGAACAATCGGATTGACATAAAATGAAATTTGTCGCTTACATTGGTCGCTATGTTCGTGGGTGTATCCGTGTGTAGGTACGCTCGCTCGCAAGGATATCGGTTGTCGCTCGCAGATGAGGGCCTAGTTGACGGACGCCACGCTTAGCCTTCGGAAAGCGGTCACCAGCACCAGACTTTTGGGGCGCTGAGAGTATTTATGTATATACGCGTAGTAAACAGCACTTGAACTACTTTACGGACTCGAGGCTGCGAGAGTCGACTAAACGTTTATACGACACTTCGGTCAAAACCCGAAGATATATAATGTTCGAAACTCAATGATACCGGTACTACACTTCGAACTCTGTCAGAACAAGATTAAGAAGTGAAGTTAATTCGATGGAAGATTTTGCGAGACTGAGATCTGTATTTGATGGAGATTGTCGGGAGACTGGGATTGCGACTTGATAGAAGAACTTGAGTCGATGGTGGTTGACGGGAGACTGACTTCAGCAAAGAAGTCTTTCTTGATATGAAAATTAGGACGAGTTCAATAGTGGGAGACGGAACCTCAGGGACAGTGCGGTTCTGGTCATCTAGTTCTGCAGGGATTGGTCGAGAAGATATCGATTGATTAGCGTGATTGGTCGCGGTATGGTGTGCGAATACTTTACAGATTCGTTAGTCACGTGCGCGGCCTTATTCCAGGGAATCGGTTCTGACTAAAATGCATATGAAGAGAAGGAGACCTTGCTCCCGAGTTTCGGCGAAAAAGCGCATGGGATATAGAGTTCGATATCTGAGACCTAAGCATTCGCTTGGTTTATGTTATGTCGATTTATGGCGATGGTGACTTCTCATATCCAGAGGTTTATATATGGGACTACGCTGCGAGACCGGTTGTCTTATTGTTTAGTCGGAGTTATAAATTCGCCGTAGCCGTCTAGGCTATGTTATGATGAAATAATCTACGGTCAAGGCTTCTCTTGGTCACCATGCGGATGGGCTCGCGTAGAATTTTTGGAGTCTGTTGATCGAGCTGATGGTTGGTTTTTGGTTCGACAGCTCATCTTGGAATATGCGCCTGAGATCGTGTTCTTGTTGACAGCCAATGGGATAAGAAAAGTCGATGACTGACTGTGCTGCTATCGTGCATATATCGCTGTAGGTTGAATATGCGTGCGAAACGTACGCACGTTCCTTTTTACGCTGTTACGCATCTTATTCTTAGATTTTAACATATATAATAATAAGCGTATAACGGCAAATGAGGATATTGGGAATAACCGAGAGAAGGCACATTCGCTAGGATGTAACACCTCCCCGGTTTAAGATTGAGCATCCCGCTCAATTATTATGAATGTTCCGAAGGTTATCTCAATATCGTCATCAGCCTATTCTTGAGTGGTTGCGGTATCGGTAGATATAATTTTTGGATTCGAGTATTATGTAGATTATAGAAAAGGAAGGTATGTGTGTATTATTATTGTATATATAATCTTTGTATGAGGAAGTTTTTCTTGGTTCTCCGATTTTTTGTTGACAATTATGAATATAAATTTTTATTTTGCGCTAAAAAGTATGTGTACAAGTTTTCTCCCTTTTGTTTTTCCTCATGCATAGATGCTCATTTACTGATTTTACCCTATCCCTTACTTGACAAGGTTAAAAGAACGATGACAAAAAATAATTATTAGCATAATCAGAAATATCGTAAGTCTCCTCATGCGAGTTCAAGAGAAGGAACGAGGTTTGGAGGATTGGTTGTTTGGCGGATGATCAGAGAGGACAGGGTACAGATCATGTGTTGCAGCGTTGATATTGGCCCTCTGGTTCAGCTGGAGGGGCCGACACGAGTTGATAAAGTTCTTGACCAGTCACTGCATCCGTTGACGTTTTCTTCTTGGATTGTTAAGCCAGGTGCATCAGGAGGTACGTAACCGAATACCATACTGCACCGACGAGATAACGTGACCAGCCGTCCACATGGTTTAGGCTGTATGCACGAATCGCAGTATCTACGAGGACCTTGATTGCTCGCACGACGAGTGAGGTTCGGGTGAAACCAGCGCATGCTGTACCGAATTGAATGAATTTTCCCAGGTGTGATTCCAGATGGAGTCCGCTTGGTGTTATAGATTGTTGGTATCCAGAAGATTGAACAACTTGTTCTCCGGATTGGTAGTGTTTTGACCACTGATGCCCCGTGTCCCGTTGTTTACGACAGTGGGTTTCTCTACGGGAAGCATTACGCGTTCTCGTACGTTGTCGATATCTTCTGTGGAATTGATCCGACATGATGGTAGTTATCCTGGGTTGGTGTATCTTCGAGTAGACTTCGTCGTCGATTTCGTGATTACAGGTGGTGTGGCTTCGACAGGAACAGGCATGAACTTGTACCAAGTGTCTCCGGAAGGGCAATATGGAGGAAGTAAGGAATTGCTGGTTGAGTTTTTCTTTTGGTAATTGATTAAAAGTAAAAAAGGACGCCAAGTAAAAAAAATTTACCGTATAAAAATTCTATCCGATAAAACCGATAAAAATGTATCAAATCAGGCGTACAAAAAAGTGAAGTAATTTTTTTTATTAAATAGCCAAGCAAGTTTACTAGAAATGTTGTACACAAAATTGTTAAATCTTAAGAATAACATTTCTCCAAATATTTTGTTTTCATTTTAAAAAATCATATTACTATTGTAACATAAAATTGATATCACCGTTATATAACTGTACAACGTATGTACCACACAGGTACACTGAAAATGCTGTGCAACGACTTGGCGTGCATGGTTAAGGAAAAAAGCTCGGGAAGGTACACAGTTTTCCGTTCCTACAGCCTATAAACAACTTTTATGACTATGTATGTATGTGTTTTATTTTAAGAGGTTTAGGGGGAAAATGCCTCCGCACCGTAGCAAATAATTGCTGTGTGTCGGGCTTGCACCGACTAAAAACCCCCGTTCCTCTGTGGCCTTACAAATTCTCCCGCGGAACGACCGCTAGGCATTACATCGCGGGAGATGCCTTAGCCGTAGCTCTTCCTGCAGTGTTGTCAGACGACCTTACATCCCCCGTTCCACTCGAGATGGTATGAGTGGTTTAGAGGTTCGTGTCGCTGATTTAATCTATGACTGCCTGGTCTTCCGGCGTCGTCTTCTTCCTCGCACGTTCTGCACGTCGCAACTCCTTCATCACTGCGGCAGCATAAGCCGATACCGCTGTCCATGCGTCTGCTGACTTCAGCATCATCTCAACCAGGTTGTCCGGGGTGATGCGTGTCTCCAGCTGATCCTCGACTATCGCGCGGGGGGCACTAAAACGTGGGCATTGGAACAATGCATGTTCAGCGTTCTCCTCGACTGCTACACATGCTGGGCAGTCCGGGGAATCTTCATAATTAAACTTATAGAGATAAGCCCGGAAACAGCCGTGTCCTGAGATCACTTGAGTGAGATAATAGTTGAGCTCCCCATGTAGACGGTTCACCCATATCTCCACCTTCGAGATTAGTCGATGTGTCCACCTTCCCTTGGTAGAAGCATCCCACATCGTCTGCCACTGGTTGAAACTGGTTGCTTTCGCTTCTGTCCTTGCATAACTGGGGTTTCTAGCTCCCTTCTGCTGGTACATCGATCTACGCTCCTCGGCGAGCACCTCAATGGGCAGCATTCCCGCGATAATGTTGATAGCGTCCTCGGAGACAGTGTGAAACGCACAGGTTACCCTCAAGGCGCTGACGCGATACGTTGCTGCAGCCTTCCTGCGGTACTCCTGGATTTTCAGTGCATCAGCCCATATGGGCATGCCATAGGTGAGCACTGAGGTCGTCACTGATGACAGCAGTTTCCTCCTCTTCTGTCTGGGGCCACCAACATTAGGAATGAGTCGCGCCAGTGTGGTAGCCACCCCAGCGGCCTTTCTGCTGATCTGCTCGGTTTGCTCTTTGAAGTTCAGCCTCGCGTCGAGAATCACACCCAGGTACTGAATGAACGGTTGGGATGTGATTTCGGCGTTTCCAACCCTGAGCGTCACCGTTTCCATCACTTTCCTGCTGGATACGAGGAGTACTTCTGTTTTGTGGGCTGCAAGCTGCAGTCCAACAGAAGACATCCATTCCCTTATCTTGGCGAAAGCTTCGCCGAAGAGTGCGTTGATTTGCTCCAGGAATTTGGCGACGACAATCAGCGCCGCGTCATCTGCGAACGCTACGATGGACACTCCTTTCGGCAATTGTAATAGCAGCAGATCATTGTACATGATGATCCACAGAAGCGGTCCAAGTACAGAGCCCTGAGGAACTCCTCCAGTCACCCTATACATCTTCGGTTTATCCTCTGTGTCGTACATGAGCCACCTATTACATAGGTAACTCGCCACTATTCTCCGTAGGTACCATGGTACACCTAATGTTTTTAGGGCATCCATGATACACTTCCATATCGCCGGGTTGAAAGCGTTTTTGACGTCGAGAGCGACAACTGCGCAGTACTTTTTCGACCCTCTTGCCCATCGTTTCCCCGAAGTCGACTCCTGCGCCTGCTTCACCACTGTGTTAATGGCATCCAGAGTAGAGCGCTCCTTTCTGAAGCCAAACTGGCCTTCCGCCAGTAGAGGGTCCACGACTTTCTCAATCCTGTTATGGATGATGCGCTCGAAGATCGTTCCGGCGGTATCCAGCATACAGAGCGGACGATAGGATGAAGGTTCGTCCGGTCGCTTCTTCCCTTTCGGGAGGAGCACTAGCTTCTGCCACTTCCACTTGTCCGGGAAGATTCCTTCCTTGAGACACGCATTGTACATGCCCAGGAATATTGCCGGTGCCAACTTGATCGCTGCCTTGAGTGCGATGTTGGGTATCCCATCCATGCCGGGGGCTTTATTGTTGCCCACCCTGGCAATCGCCGTAAGAAGCTCTTCTTCAGTAATGGCTGGGATGTCCTCATCGACGTCCTCCTCGAGTTGGTAGTCCTCCTCGGGTTGCTCAGGGAACAGACGTGTAACAATCTTTTCCAGCAGGGCTGCGTCCACAGGCGATGGCATTGGCTGGCATTTCGGCCGAGCCATTACTACTTTGTACGGCCTGCCCCAGGGAGCATCTTCCACCTCGGTGAGCAGTTCGCCCCAGCTTTCAGCGTTACTCTGCTTGATAGTCTTTTTAAGCTTCAAGCGCGCCTTCCTGTGCTGTTCTTCCAAATCAAAGAACGAGCGTTTGCCTCTAGCTCGTTGCGCTAGGCGGCGAGTTCGATGACACTCCCTTCGGAGGCCGGCAATTTGTTCGCTCCACCAGTGTACTGCCGGTCGGAAGTCGACATTACGCTTCCGTGGCATTGTGGCATCGCATGCTTTGGTGACCCTCTGCATGACCACCTTGACCTTCTCGGTTGCACTTTCCGCTGCGAGGGGGCTGGTGTGAAAAGTTTCACGAAACAAGTCCGCGTCAAACATTTTCGCTTTCCAGCCCTTCCCGTTTGTCTTCGGTGCCTTCGCTGTTCTGCTGAAGTCTCCGCGAATCTCCCAGAGAATCGCTTGATGATCACTGTGAGTGTAGATATCACTGACTGCCCAGTGGCACTGGTTTCCTCTGGCCTACTACTCACAAAAGTGAGGTCCACTATAGAGGAGGCTTCACCTTTAACAAAAGTGGGCTTTGTACCTGCATTGAGTAGTACTACATCCAATAAGGACATAGCCTCAAGCAGGGCTTGGCCCTTCCTGTTCTTCACTTTACTACCCCATTCCACAGCCCACGCGTTGTAATCTCCGGCTATGGCTACCGGGAAGCGTTGTTTAGCGTCTGCGACTAAGTTGTCGAGAAAATTCTCAAACTCATTACTCGTCAGGCTAGGCGGTGCGTAACAACTGTAGAAATGAACTCCTTTGGCTTTTATTCTCACAAAACCAGTTTCCATCCGACTCGCAAGATCCTGAAATGGAAGCTTTCCGCAGGACCAAATTGCGGCCTTCCCACTTGCGTCAGATTCCTAAGGTTGCGTGTCTAGATGTCTATATGGTTCCGAGAGTATCGCCAAGTCAGGCTTCAGCTCGCGCACAGTCTGCATGAGCAGGTCCTGTGCTGCTTCACAATGGTTGAGGTTGAGCTGGAGTACTCTCATTTGCATCGTTTTTGGGATGCCTGGAGAGCCTGGAGAGCCCGCGTATACGCTGGACATCGGCTGCTGCCTGCGATGTGGGCTGTGGGTGCCCCATCTCCCGCTTCTGCACATATGACACACTTTGCGCTTGCTCTGCATTCGGCAACTTTGTAGCCAGTGTTACCGCACTTGATGCAGTCTTTAGCCCGGTCGACGTTGCTCTTGCAGTTCTGTGATAAGTGTCCAAATTTCCAGCACTTGAAACACTTTAGTGGTCTCACCACCTCTCGGATTCTGCAATTACACCAGCCGACTCGGATGATTCCTGTATCCAGAAGATTCCGGGCAGCAGGCACCATGAGTCGTATTACCGCGGTCTGAGTCCTGCCATATGCTTTACGCAGAGACTTAAGAGAGTATTCCGTGACTGGATAGTCCGGTCCCAAGACTCTCTGCAGGGCCGCCGATATCTCCTCCTTCGTCGCGTCCTCTTCCAGGTCCTTGATCTCCAGATCAACTTCCTGGACTTTACTCTGGACCGTTGCTGATTCACCAAGAACACCTTCGAATTGGTTTCGCAATTCCGGTGCTTTGGCTGAGCTCTCCTTATTCAGAACGATCAGCAGATCTCCCGCGTTCGTTCTGCGTACCTTTTGGACGCATTCACCTGCATCCTTGAGCGCCGGATCCTTCTTTATACGACTCAAGATCTCCGCATAGCTCAAGTCACCCTTTTTGTGGATGACGAGAGCGTTGGGCAGAGTCGGCCGTTCGCAAGGTTTCTGCGCCTTCTTCTGAGGCTGCTTCTGTGATATCTTGTGCGATATTTTCTTCTTTCGCACAGTCTGCCACTTCTGCTCTGATCTCTCGCCCTTATCCTCGGATTGACCAGCCAATGGCTCCACCAGCTGCTTCTTCTTCGGCTCCTTTCCTTCGGTCGACGTCGGTGTAACCCGCTTTCTCCTCTTTGCCTTGCTTACTTGCGTCGAGGTACCGCCCACGTCCATGCCTTCATCGTTCCTCTCCTTGTTAGGGAGAGTCGATTTCGCGTGGCTTATGGTCGGCGTGGTTTGCGTTCCTCCAGTCGACGTTGCCGCCTGTGGCTTTGCACTCCACGTTACGAGGTCCTCTATACCTTTCCAAGCACTGGTAAGCATAGGAACCCACCGCTGGATCTCTTTGTGGAGGTTTTTCGTCTGCTGGATAAAAGAGGCTAGGCTCTCCAGCGTCTTTCCGTGCCTCTCCACCAACTTCAAAATCTCCTTTCGATTTCCACCTGTCTCTTCCTTTTCTTCACTTGAAACATTGTGCACCATGGAGGCTAAGTAGCCCACCTCCATGGTACTGCGGTTGTTCGATGACGACGCCCGGGAGCCCGCTTGGTCACTCCCTGAAGGCGCCGGTATTGGGGTTCCGTGCCCCTGCACCCTAATCGGTATGTCCTTTATTGGACTTCCCATAATCATTTGCTATCGAGGTTTGTTCCCCGTGTCTGTTGGTCCACGGGAGGTATTGTAATTGCCTCCTGCCCTGTATATCTATATAGACATTTCAATATTCATATCTATATCCAGATAGATATCTCTATATGTATATCTATATCTATATAGATATTTCTACATCTATGTCTATATTTATATACGAGGGCCTTCCCCTATCCGCCACCTGGGGACGCGCCACGTAGGGGTTTCAGACTCCCCATGTGGTGTGTGTCTGTGTGTGTGTGTGTGTGTGTGTGCGTGCGTGTGTGTGTGTTTGTGTGCGTGCGTGCGTGCGTGCGTGTGTGCGTGTGTGCGTGTGCGTGTGTGTGTGTGTGTGTGTGCGTGAGTGTGTTTTCAATCGTAACATCGCATCAACTGCCAGGGTTATTAGCAATGCCATTTCTTGCCTCCTGCGCTATTGTGATTCGAACGGGATAACATTGATGTCGGTGTTATCGGCGTATTTATCGGTCCACACAATTCACGTCACCGAGTCAAAGCTACGTTATATCAATTATTAATAAATATTCGACTGTATCCGGGCAAACCATCAAATATGGCGTAATGAGTGCCACCAGTAATACCTAGATATTTATTTTTCCACCATTAAGACGACGGCACCGTAATTCTACTCTGAAACTTGCCGATGCTGTGGTTTAAAGACCGATACTGTTAACCATTAGACTAAAGTCTCTGTGACAAAATATATTTCATGTAATAAATAAAATTGTGTTACAGGAGATAGTTCATACTTACATATATCATATTAAATTGTGCAAACAAAATAAGATTTCAAGTATCGTGCCGTCTAATACGGATCAAATCAAGATTTAAACTTGCGGCAGCATGTTCACTGAGTTCAGTAGTTGGGAAGGCAAAATCCTTCGCCGAGCTTTTTTCCTTAACCATGCACGCCAAGTCGTTGCACAGCATTTCCAGTGTACCTGTGTGGTACATACGTTGTACAGTTATATAACGGTGATATCAATTTTATGTTACAATAGTAATATGATTCTTTTAAGAGAAAACAAAATATTTGGAAAAATGTTATTCTTAAGATTTAACAATTTTGTGTACAACACTTCTAGTAAACTTGCTTGGCTATTTAATAAAAAAAAATATTTCACTTTTTTTGTACGCCTGAATTGATAAATATAATAGCGCCATTGTTTGAATTCAAATAAAAACTGTTTTGAGTTAAATCAGAATTTTTATACGATCAAACTTTTTTTACTTGGCGTCCTTTTTTACTTTTTTAAAGTTTTTAGAGGGGATTTCATATCTTTTTGAAAGGAGAAAAATCTTTTTTTCGTTTAGGTTCAGTCTAAAGAGTGAATTTGAAATGACTGTCGTCGAATATCCATAAGTCGAATACCCGAAAGTATGGATATCCATAAGTCGAATATCCATAAGCCGAATACTCATAAGGGAGTATAGAGTAGAAATGAATGCCAGAAATGGCGGGAGGTAGAGATAAGTGAGTTTGTTTGGGTTCCCTCTATACTCACTTTTCCTCTACCTCCCGCCATTTCTGGCACTCATTTCTACTCTATACGCTCTTATGGATATTCACTTATGGATATTCGACTTATGGATATTCGTACTTATGGATATTCGACTTATGGATATTCTACCCCAATTGAATTTTCGACAGTCTTCACATTTTTAGTTCGCCATACCCAAAGATGTCTATTTTTTGTGTGAAGGATTTAAGAGAAATCAATATTTTTATCCTGTCAACAGTTAAAGCTCTAAGAATTTTTCCATTACGTATGTTTGATGCAAGACAAATTTATATTTGTTGCTTTTCGATACCTACAGGTGTACAGTTTTTTGTAATCTACGATCAAGCTAATACATCCATGTGTGCCTTCACAATAGCTTCAGCCCAACAATACCTATCGGCATACATTTTTCGTTGTCCTCGAGCAATTTGAAGTTCATATTTCTTAATATACAGTAACTAAAAAAAATAAACATTTTTCGGTACCTGTGGTCGATCCAAGAGAATTCCATATTTCTTGGCGGTTTGTTCTCTTTAGTACAAAGTATTGTGTAGACGCACTCAATGCCCTGCTTGCCGCTGTGTTCACAATTTCGTAGAATTGTTTGAAGTCTGAATTTGCGACATGAAGAACCTTCGTTAAATTGACTATTGGCCCTAAGAAGGGCCATTTGATTTTCCACTCATGGACAGCTCTCCATCATCACTGTGGATTCAGCAACGTAGATGCTTTAAATAGTATGGAGCACGTGGAGTGCATACCTGTCCAAGCGCTTGCGGCAGCGAATGCGCTAAACTCACGAACAAGCAGCGTATTACACCTATAAATTCAGTGGTAAATAGTTAATACATAAAATATACCTGTTACATTTGCGCTAAAAATAATATGTAAACATCTTTAGCATTTCGGGGCCAACTTTGTTGTTTGACGTTTAAATCGTCAACACACATCCAAGTGTTGCCTTTACTTCGTAACATGCTTGTATAATGCCCTTCAATTACACTCGCACCGTGATGGAAAATAGCGCTGATAACTTTGTAACGATGCTGATTGATTCGTACAATGGTTGTAGGCACTGCTTTAATGATGCATTTTTTCTTTACAATTATACCATTTTTTTTCAAATAACAATAATTGAATGACTAAAACTTTCTGGACGGATACAATTTCTATCTTTTGAAGCAATGAAAACGAAGCACAATGTGAACAAGCATTCTCAACCCTCATCCATTTCTCTACATTATAGATAATAATGTTTTGTAGAGTGGGGGCTAATTTACGCAGCGGAGGTACTGCCAATAGCAAAATGTTATCAGGATGGCAATTAGTCATTTTTGTGCCGCAAGAATTACATGAAATCACTGAAGTTATGTCGATTTGCATAGTATTTTGAATAGATTCTATTTTTTCGCAAAGAAAAGCAATAAACTTGCTTGCATCTTGTTGATGAGGACTAATAAACATATCACCTGCAAGTTTCTGAACTGGAAATATTTCAACACATGCATGTTCGGTCATGTATGCTTCAATAACCAATTTAACTACACTTGCCTTTTTGGAACAAAACAATACAGCATCTCGGATCGAAGGACAATGTATGAGACACTGCATGCTAGCATTCGCAAAACACAATAGTAGTATGGGGGCCACTATGGCGACCCCTACTCCTCATCCCCACTCCTACCCCCACTCCTCGGTAGCCGAGGTGGTGGGGATGGTCGTCCTTATCTCCCCACCCCTCCCCCCTCCTCGGTATCCGAGTTGGAGGGGATGGAGTGGGGATTCCCCCCACGCCCCGGCTGCGGGGTGTGGAGGGGGGATGGCCGGAGTGAAAGGTTCGCCATAGCGGCCCCTTTTTTACTTTATGAAAATTCATTTTTTTAGAAATAAATCTGTCTTACTCACCGAGGCCGTTGCTGCTCCTGGTGACGGTGAACTCCGAGGGTACACACACACACACACGCGCGCACACACGATCACGAGTGTCACGGCTCGTTCTCCCGCCCCTCCGGCTCGAACGAGTCGTCGAACCCGTCGTCGGACCACCCCCGTCGTAAAAAGCGACGGGTTCGGGCCCGTCGTTCAACGCCGCGAGTAGCACCGTCGCAACGTCGACCCCGTTGTACATGTGCACGCGGGGGAGGGGGGGTGTCGTTTTCGGCCACAGCCACGACGACGGGGGTCTCTACGAGCTCCGCGAGCAGGTCCGAGACGAAGGGGATGGTCTCAAGATGCGCGATCCCCGAAACCGTGCACTGAATGACGAGGCCCACGACAAACGCGCAAAAGGGCGCGGGGGTATACAGCGAGTCCGCGTCTACGTACCCGCTGTACCCCTCATCAACAAAAAAAAACTTCACTGTATCCCTCGGAGTCGCACGACACTATGTTCCCGCGGAGTACGTCGCAGCCACCCGCGGGGATTATTACGCACGACGCACCCGGCACAACATCGTCGAACGGGAGGCGTACTCCCGCCCGACGCTGCACGTAAAACGCGTACAGGGCTTCACGCAACCACTCGTGCGTTTCGCCCGTCGCCACTGTGCGTATATATACGGCCAAGCCGTCGACGCGGAAAACGCGGCACGCGAACGGCGCCACAGGGAGCTCGAGGCACTCGGGATACATTTTTCGCGAACACGGACTGGTGGAACGCGCGCGACGGAGTCTGAAGAGCAACTGAAGCTGTCAGTCGTATGAAGGGCATCTTTTGCAGATTTTGACAGGTCAGCATAATTGCACGTGTGCGAGGTAGCCGATGCATCGTTCTACGATGAGCTCATCCGATGGTGAGCACGGAGTTTAGATAGCATAGATGCACGTGTGCAAGCTAAGCGATGCAGTTTAGCTTCGCTCCGCGATGAGTTCATCCGCCGGTGAACTCACCGCAGGAGTTTGCGAATTATGCTGATAAGTGTGAAAATCTTTTGCGCAGCAGCCCGCATGGGAGAAGCCGTATTCTCGGCCTCTCCTCTTTGTGTGGATATTCGTACCTGCTATAGAGCGCGCACACCAGTAGTATAGCTATGACAGTTCTAACCCAGGTCCTCTGAGAGGGGGGGGTGCGGGGCGGGGGGTTCACGCGGGGAGGGGTATGACGTCACGCGGGGAGGGAGACTCGGCGGAGAGGCTGACGTCACGCGGGGAGGGAGAAGTCGTTGGAGCGGCAGCGGGGGGGGGGGGGGGTATATATCGATTATCGATTAATTGATCATCGATTATTGATCTTTATATATTTAAAATTTGTTGTTGATTTATTTTTGTCTTATATTGTTAAATTCACGGATTTTATTATTTAGCGAATCTCGCCAGAGAGCCAAGTTGGTTGACCCGTGTCGCTGAGAGAAGCGATCGGATTACACGTATGCATGAGAGAGCGAGAATGTGAGATGGCGCGACCGCGTCGCGTGCATGTGAGATAGTGCGACTCATCTGCATATATAAAGACATATACACTTTAGACATTCAACGATTAAAGCGGTTGGGTTTGTTGGGTGAAATCCCAAACAAACCCACGAATGTCTTCCATCATCTATTGCATCTCAAGGCCAAAATGCCTGGGACATTCGCAAAAGAATAAAATTATGCAAATGTATTGCAAGCGCTTCGCGGATCTCGTCAAAAAAAGTTGATGTCGGCAAAAATCTAAAAGTCTGCCGAAAAATATATAATGAACAAATGCACACGGCACCAAGGATGCAGCTGTTATAGAAATGGAATATAAGTCGTGATTGAGAGGTACACACTTTCAGCGTACATAGGAAAAAAGCACCGTTAAAATGTTGATTCAGCATCACGTGTCATCTTAAGGTCAAAATGCCTGAGATATTCACGAAAGAATAAAATTATGCGATTGATTTTGCGAGCGCTTCGTGAATCCCGTCGAAGAAGTTCATGTCAGCAAAATCGTGAAGTCTGCAGAAAAATATATAACGAAAAAATGCATACGGCACCAAGGATGCAGTTGTTATAGAAATGGAATATAAATCGTGATTGAGAGGTACACACTTTCAGTCAATGTTTGAATTTCCGAGATCGCGGAGTGCCTCGCGCAGAGACATGACGAATAATATTGAAAAAAATCTTTGCGAGCAAGGGGCTCAAATTAGTTCGGTCGAAGAGTACATTGTGTGGGAACAACGATGTGACCCAAATTACCCAGTTGCCCAAATTGCGCGACTTGAAGGCTTCAAGAATTCGGTGCGTCAGCGTTTCATACACACGGGTGCTGGACATAACAATCATGGATTCATATGGCGAGAAATTGATACGGCGTTCGAGGGTCGTATCTTGACTGGTGTAGTCATAAATCACAACCACATCGAACTTCAACAATTTCTCAAAGACGCTAGTGATGTCGTGCTTTCACGCGTTCAAACCATTATCAACAATCATGGTAGTGTGAAAATTAATACCGTTTTTAACGGCGAATTTGTGGCGGGTGATAAGCGTGCAAATAAAAGCATTAATACTAAAAACTATGAACTTTTCAATACGTCTGATTTATGCGAGTGGTACGATCAACGAGTTATTGAGCCCATTTTGACATCGCTCGAAGAGTTTCAGGAACGCGGGTGGGCATTGTCACGAATATATAACTTGACTATGAATATTAATAAATATAACCCAATGTGTGCCGGATGCCACATAATGTTATCGCGGTCGATAATGCTGAAAAGAGCGGTTGTTAATGTGAAATCGAGTGATCAAGCATGTTTCGCATGGTCCGTAGTCGCTGCTCTGTATCCAGCCCAACGTCACAGTGCGCGTGAATCTTCATAGCCGCACTACTCGACAGTGCTAAATGTTCAAGACATTGAGTTTCCAATGACTCTGAATCAAATTAAAAAATTTGAAATTCGTAATGACATTTCAATCAATGTATACACCATTGAGAACGATAGTACTCTTCCAATTCGCGTGAGTGAGCAAAAGAGAGAAAAGCATGTCAATTTGCTCTACGTGGAAGATCCGCAGCAAAACATCGTTGGACATTTTGCGTGGATCAAGAATTTATCAAGGCTCGTCAGCTCACAGTTGACTAAACACTATGGACAGAAATATATCTGTGATAGGTACGTAGATTCGATATGATTTAATGTATCAAAATAATTAGTTCGAAACTGATTTTTTCGTTTATTTTCGCAGATGTCTACACTACTTTCATTCGGAGCAAAAATTGCAAGGGCACACTGTGGACTGTGGCCAGATCAACGACTGTGCCGTCCGTCTACCGAACGATGCGAACAAGTGGCTCACTTTTAAAAACTTCAATCATAAGGAGCGACTTCCATTCGTAATATACGCCGATCTTGAGTGCGTTCTTGCGAAAACGAATGAACAAAACATGTACCAACACCACGAGGTTTCTAGTATCGCATACTACGTATATTGTTCATACGATCAATCGTTATGCAGATATGAATCGCACCGTAGTAGCGATTGCATTGCATGGTTCGTCGAAGAACTAAAAAATGCAGCTTTGCATGTAAAAGATATTTTATCTTCAAATATCCCCATGGTACAGTTAACATCCGACGAGGAGCTTAAATTTCAAAGCGCGATTAAGTGTCACATATGTGAAGAAGATTTTGCACAAACCGATACACGAGTTCGCGATCATTGTCATTTAACTGGGCGTTACAGAGGCCCCGCCCATTCGAATTGCAATCTAAGTTTCAAACAATTATTTTTCATCCCGGTAGTTTTTCACAATTTGTCTGGCTATGATGCGCATTTTATAATCAAAGAAGTAGCCACCGCCTTCGAAGGAAAAACTTACGTGCTTCCAATAACAAAAGAAAAATATATTTCGTTCACGAAAACTGTTCAAACTACTACCGAATAAACAAAAAACCAAATTAAATTACGCTTCATTGATTCATATAAATTTCTAACCACAAGTCTTGAGAAATTGGCATCATTTTTAACGACGGACAAACTGAACATTTTACGCTCACAATTTCATGGCCTACCGATGCATGGTTTTACATTATTAACACGAAAAGGTGTCTTCCAGTACGAATACATTGACCATGTCAGCAGATTGGAAGACACGTGTTTGCCGCCGCGCGACTCATTTTCCAGTTCCTTGACCGGGGAAACGATCAGCGCGAGCGAGTACATCCATGCTGAGAATGTCTGGGAGCGGTTTTCCATTTAAACGCTTGGTGAATATAGCGATTTGTATTTGAAGACGGATGTCTTGTTATTAGCAAATATTTTCGAAAATTTCCGTGATACGTGTATTGAAAGTTATGGGCTTGATCCGGCGTATTATTACACTCTTCCCGGATATACTTGGGACGCCATGTTGAAATATACGCACATTACATTTGAATTATTGACCGACATCGACATGATTTTATTCATCGAGCGAGGTATACGCGGAGGTTTAAGCCAATGTTCAAACAGATATGCACATGCTAATAACAAGTACATGCAATCGTACGATCCATTGAAATCATCATCATACCTGATGTACTTCGATGTGAACAACTTGTATGGATGGGCAACGTGTCAACCTTTGCCTTATGCTGATTTTCAATGGATCGACGACACATCGAATTTTGACGTATTATCCATAGCGCTAGATTCGCCTGTAGGCTACGTTCTCGAAGTCGATCTCGAATATCCGCAACGTTTACATGATTCGCACAGTGACCTTCCGTTTTGTCCGACACGCGACAAACCACCTGGCAAGCGCCAAGAGAAATTGCTCGCAACCGTATGCGATAAGAAACGTTACGTGATACACTATCGTAATTTGCAGCAGTGTATGCACCATGGACTTAAAGTAGCGAAAATACACCGAATTTTGAAATTCACTCAATCCCCCTGGTTGCGTTCATACATCGAATTGAACACACAGTTTCGCACACGTGCTACAAATGATTTCGAGAAAAATTTGTATAAATTAATGAACAATGCAGTATTTGGTAAAACGATGGAAAACGTGCGAAACCGTGTAGACGTGAAACTGGTAACAAAGTGGGAGGGACGGTATGGGGCAGAGGCAATGATCGCTAAACCAAATTTTCACAATCGAAGTATCTTTTCGGAAAAAAGCCGATTTATGTGGGTATGTGTATACTCGACATTTCGAAAAGATGTTTATATGAGTTTCACCACGAATTCATGATTACGCTGTATCAGCAAAACTGCAAGGTCATGTATACCGACACCGATAGTCTCATATACCACATCAAGTCTGACGACGTTAACGACGATATGAAGCGTAACATTGACAAATTTGATACGAGCGATTACCCGATGGAAAACGTGTACGGTTTACCGTTAGTCAACAAGAAAGTGCCCGGTCTCATGAAAGATGAAAATAATGGTATGGTAATGACGGAATTTGTGGGATTGCGAGCAAAAATGTACGCTTTGCGAGTCGATGGTAAAAAAGACACGAAAAAGGTGAAAGGTGTGAAAAGTAATGTCGTCGCGCGAACAATAAATTTCAATGACTACACTCGCTGTTTACGGGAAGAAATTGAGATGACTCGTCAACAGTCTTGCATAAGATCGAAGCTGCACGAAGTTTACACTATTTCAGAGTCAAAAATTGCTCTAAGTCCACACGATGACAAGCGGTATATCGTGCCGAAAAGTACGGACACTCTACCCTGGGGTCATTATAAAATAGCATTGTAAATGTGTTTGTTAGGCTACATTGTATATATTGGTATAAAATAAAAATGGATAGATATAATGAATGTAGTAATGTAAATTTGTTATACATTGGAAAATATTCATGTTATATATAATGCGAGTATGTTAATGTTTACAGGATATAATCATTTATTTTTATAAGGAATGGTGAATGTATACATAAATAAAATGGTATGCCTATTGCAAATAAACTTTATTGAATTTTTCATATACTTTATAAAAGTTATTACAATATGTTATTTTTGTGTATCCACGAATTTTGAGATTTATCCATTCCCAACCATTTATCATAAACATCATTGCCCTTTTTGCGTATTATCTTCTCCACGAGATATATGTTTGGATTGGCAACGCGTTGCAGTTCGTATTCGTAGAATCCTCCGGCTATTGGATTTCCACTTGAGTCCTCGACTAGGTACGTTACACGATAAGTTTGTTGCACCTCGACGATTTTAAACACTTCGGTGGTCCAATTTGGTGTGAAACCTTTTTCAAATATTGTCTTGAATTTGCTTACGCGCACAAAATCACTGACTTTGAATCTTGCAGGAGCCGCAATTTTTACATTGCTGTATACAGTGGTTAAGAGTTTCTCCGCGATCGCAGGAGTAACGTCGATCGGCCTCATGCCAATCGTGCGATGCTTTCGAGCATTGTACTTCATAACGAGTTGCGGTAACGCATCGATCCACTTGTAATTACCATTGAGTGTAAACATTTTCCACATATTATTTTTGAGAGTGCGATTGAATCGTTCGACGACCGAGGCCTTCATAATAGAATACGTCGAATAATGATTGATGTTGTATTTCTCCATGAGTCTTTGCACGTTTACATTGTAAAATTCTCTTCTTTTGTCGGTCTGAAGATTTTTCGGATTTCTGCTATGATCGTGTATGATTTTCGCGATCGTTGTACCCATTTCGTTGCCAGTTTTACTTTTCAAGGGTACGGCCCATGCATACTTGCTCAACACATCGATGACGGTGAGGATGTAATTGTAGCCTTTGTTGAAACGCGAATACGGCCGCATTTCGACTACGTCAGCCTGCCACAAATCATCATACCCACGTACGATGACACGTCTTCGCAGAAAGTTTTTTATTGCTGGTGCATGTAATTCCCTCACGAGCTGCTTTTTTTCAGACGTTTTTTCTTCTCCGAGCATATCGTGTGTTTGACCAGACGATGTTTACAAATTTTCCTGCGTTGTGTCAGCTACAGCGTCAGTTGCATACTGAATCGTTTTAGACGTATCGTTCATAGTTATTCGAAGCGTATCCTCTAGTGCGATGAATTTCTTCTCAAACTCATCCAGGCGTTCTGTTAACAGCTTGATCTTCATTTCCACGTAACGTTTATTAGCAGCATCGTAATCCCCTTCAGGTAGGGCTACGCCTCGTATTTTACGTGATTTTGCATTGAAGCCACTAGAGGTTAGACAGAGAGCATTATCACGTGTATAATTTCTTATTAGCCCAGTCCACTAATAGTATGAATTATCCTGCGCTCCAAGCGATGATCCGAATTTATTGATCAACATCTCGGTATCAATAGTGATGAAAGAATGATCATTATCACCGATGCATAGGTTAATTTATAATGAGACCCGCTTCGCGAAGTTCCTCAATAATCGACATTATCTCATTGTCGTGAGCGTTGTTACCCGCGTGTCGTGAAGCTTCCAACAAGCGCAAACGATCGACCAACTCATTGGGATCATTCCAATGCACGTAATCGATTTTGTTGTTATTTAACGTCATGGCGAGCGGTATTTCTATACCTCTTCCAGTTTTTCGGTCGAAAGTTAATGGTCCAATTATATATTTATACTTAAAGCCTTTGTTTCCCAATACAGGATTGAGTATATTGCTACCACGTCGATGTGCATTTGTTGCTAACAATATACTTTTATACTTGTTTTTGTCTTCCTCGGTGTATATTGCATCGTCAGGAATTCTCTTGAAGATTAGCTCATAGAGTCCAGGGGTTCCCAAGTATTTTATGCCATCGATGAATATATTATCATCATTATCCACATCGAAACGCTTATCGCCTAACATCATTCCTTCATTGGTAAATTTGACGCCATACACGTAATCCATGCTGGAATTTTTGTCTTGTGAAAGAATAGATGAAATATATTGTTGACCGAGTGGACCGAAATGTTCGCGCAATGTATTTTGACCTTCAGCTGTTTGTAATTGACGTTGAACTGTAGACAACGAATGATTCGGGCATAGTCTCAAAAACGTCTTCTTCAACAATGGTGGCTGGTTGCAAGGGTACAGCAGCCATCGACGTATCATCCAGAGATTCCTTTCGTCGCTTGCGTTTCAACTGATTCGGTGTAGAAGTTACCAGCGAATCTTGAAATAACGAACGTGTGCGCTTTGTTCCTTGTTTCACATCCTTCGCTAGGTCCTTTGCTCCCGACATACTCAACGATTCAATTTCCGGCCGAAGAGATTCAACAGCAGCTGATTGCTCAACAATCTGCTTGAGAGGTTCGGTGATTGGCTTGAAGTGTCTCTCCAATGCAAGATCTTCTTCCATTTTTCCAGTCTTCAAAGCTTGATATTTTTTGCGTATTGAGTCGCTTGTTTTCGCAATTTCCCTCGCAATCTTTTCATCAGTATCAATTGTCGTCATCATGCCCACACGAAATTATTTGTCGGTCGTTGCACAGCTGATGTCTCAATGCCGACTGACTACATTACGGTATTGCAAACTCGTTAAATCCATTTCTATATCGACCACCCGGCAATGAGCTATCTTTGTCAATCACCATGAAGCCATATTTGTGATGCCAACATTTTTGACATAACATCAGAAAATCTTCATACGACATGTCCGTATTTACCTGTTCATTGTAAACATGTTTCAAGTTTGTACGATCTTGTTTAAATAAAATAAGCAGATTCACATTGTCGCGTATAAGATGCTTGGGAACCTTGGCATATGTTTGGCAAAGGTAGAAACAATCAACGCTCGAGTGTCTGCCCATCGCAAAGTACTCTCTTACTGTATTTTGCTTGTCACATGCTACGTCATCGAAAATAAAAATGGAGTTCGGAAGCGCTTCGTGCGGTGAGATAACATCACTATTATTCGAGAATTTAAAATAGCCAATTTCGTTAATCGATGTCAGCAGATTTTCCAAATATTGATATTTTGGCTGTTGAAGCGATTTCGAGTATACATATAGCTTTTCAAAACGTACACCATTTGGACTTTCTATTAAACTTAACAAAACATTGGTTTTCCCACAATTTGAAGGAACGCAAATAATGCTCCGTATCGTAAGTGGCAGCATGTTTCCATGCTTGCGTACTTGTTGGCCCTCCATTACTCTATCGTCGAAATTGGTCACTTGAATCACCGTCGCTTGTTGCACGAAACGCATGTTTTCTCTCTCGAATCCAAACACACATTCGCCCAAAATGCGTCGTGTGAGGAGTATTTATAGGAGTGCACCGAGCCAAATCCGCTCAGTATTGAGAATGTTTTTGTACCTATCGGACGATTGCAGTATTCTCCGCTTAACGGCTCATCAATTACAGTTTATTCCAAAAATTGTTTTGTTACAAAATTTTCATCACTTCGTTGACATTTTGTGGGAGAGGCTTCCCGAACATATAAAGGCTGATTCGGAAGTGTAGCAATATCGCCGATGCACGGGCCATTGGAATTTACCGGGACAGCTAATACACATTGACGGTCCAGCACCGTTTATAAATAATTGTGCCGAATGTCAAAGAGAAAAGGCAACGGTTTGTTAAATCGTGCAATAAATGCACTTCCGATCGAGTTACATATTCCCGGATACCAATTTTGTGGACCAGGCACTCAGTTAGAGCAGAGATTGGCACGGGGTGATCGTGGTATAAATCCATTGGATGCCGCTTGTCGCGACCACGATATAGCCTATTCTCGAAGCAATCATTTAGGCGAAAGACACGTTGCGGATAATATACTTGCAACAACGGCACGAAAACGTATTACTGCGAGAGATTCGACTTTTGGCGAGAAAACAGCAGCGACCGCTGTTTGGGCAGCTATGAAAGCAAAAACGAAATTCGGCATGGGAATGAAGACAAAGAACTCATCGACAAAGAAAAAAAACCCGTTAAGAAGAGAATACTGCCGATAGCAAAGCGTGGCGGAATTTTGCCAATGTTACCATTACTGGGAGTTCTTGGTTCACTGGCTGGTGGGGCAGGTGGGATAGCAAAGGCTGTGAATGATAGCAAAGCGGCGCAACGTCAACTTGAAGAAATACAACGTCATAATCGAGCTATAGAAGGCTATGGCCTCTATCTCGCTCCCTACAAGCGTGGACAAGGATGTTCAACTAAGAAAAAAAACGCCAAAACACGGTGAAAATGCCCATGGGTGTAACAACTAATGTACAATTGGAATGCTTAGCCAGGCGCATGCGCATACCATTCTTCAGAGCGGTCTTCATGCGCAATAATTTACCAGTTTATGGTGGAGTGCAACTAGATGAGAGCGGTATAGTAAATTTGGATGATGCCGATGGCCCCGGGACGCATTGGGTAGCCTATGCCAAGAGAGGGAGTCATATAATATATTTTGATAGTTTTGGAAATCTTCGACCGCCCAAGGAGTTGGTGCGATATTTTGGACCAAATACCACAAAAATACAATACAATCGAACATCTTATCAGAATTATAATCAGAGTATTTGCGGGCAATCGTGCTTGCAATTTCTCCAAAACGTCGATGATCAATATGTATTTAAGCCGTGACAATGTGTCAATCAACTCAGTATTCGAGGGAAACATGTCACTGACGCTTACGTTGACCGGAAAGAGTAGCCTTCTAACCGCAAATTATTTTCCCGCCATAGATTTCAATGATGACTGTTATGAGCTCGGTTTGACGGATTTCGAAACTTATCACACAATACCAAATGTGAATTCATCAAACAACAAATTTTACTTTGACAATGATGACAAGGAAATTATCATCCCTGAAGGATCGTATGAACTGAGAGCCATAAATGCGTATCTGAATCGTGCAATTTTACTCAAAGGTGTTGATAGCGGTGATGATGTTGAAAATGAAATTGTTCCTCGAAAGGTTGATAACGATGACCTCGATGAAAATGGCGAATACCCAATCGTGCTACGCGCTAATCATAATAGACTAAAGAGCGAAATCAAATGTGCGTACAGAATAAATTTCACTAAACCCGACAACGTAGGATCGCTGTTGGGATTATCATCAAATCGAATACTGCATCCCTGGAAATGGCAGGAATCTGATGTACCGATAAACATAATGAATGTCAACATTATCCGCATAGAATGTAGGGTCACCACTGGTGCGTACTGCAATGGCGAGCGTGTACACACGATACATGAATTTTCGCCGAGCGTACCACCAGGATATAAGATATCGGAAACGCCTGCGCAAATCATTTATCTTCCGATCGTTGTGCGGAGCATTACGGATCTAACGATACGTATCGTGGATCAAAAGGGAAAACTACTCGATTTTCGAGGAGAAGAAATTACGGTGAGATTGCACATACGAAAGCGACGCTTGTGATGCTCGTTCTGTACGACACGGAATACGCCAGAGACAATATTTCTACGCGAGATAATACGATCCCACACGATAATACTCTTGCAAGAAGACAAGCGGCATTGAGTGTTAAATTACCCGCAAAGAAGAAACTCAGTGCAGCGAATCGTGAATTTTTGGAATCTCTGGGATTTATTGTACGACATACTTGAGGCAAAAGAATGACTGACGTTTTGAATATCAGTGGGGAGCCAATCTTTGACGATCGTATCATCAAAAGTGAGACTCATACGTACAATCCGTATGCCAACTCAACGTTTGGACACAGTGATGAAATACGAATTCCTATACAACACCAAGACTTGTACACCCTTCCATCTGAAAGTTTTCTCTACGTTGAAGGAAAGTTCACGGTGCTTAAAAAACCTGATGATCAAGCACTAGTAGTATTGGGAAACAATTGCGTTGCATTCATGTTTGATGAAGTTCGTTATGAGCTCGATGGTGTGAAGATTGATCGCAATCGAAACGTTGGAATAACAGCCACGATTAAAAACTACATCTCCCTAAGCCCTGAGAGGAGTCATACTTTGAAAAATGCTGCGTGGGATGTAACACATAATAATGGGGGAAAATACTTCAATTTTTGTGTACCTCTCAACATATTGCTAGGATTCTGTGAAGATTACAAGCGCGTTGTTATCAATGCTCGTCATGAGCTAATTCTGATACGTTCTCGCAATGATAACAATTGCGTATTCAGTCCGCATCCATTAGTAGAGGCAGAAGTTGAATTGCTCAAAATACAATGGCGTATGCCTCACGTAATATTAAATGAGATAACTAAATTGTCATTACTTCGAACATTGGAGAGTGGGCGATACTTGAATATGAGCTTTCGCTCTTGGGATCTATACGAGTATCCACTGCTTCAAAGCACAACGAAACACTCCTGGAGAAACCAAGATATGTAATATTTGCGCTGCAGACTGGCAAAAAAAATTCTATGGCAAAGGACATTACACTATTCGACGACTGCAAGCTCGCCAATGTTAAACTTTATCTCAACTCGGAATCCTATCCTTACGATGATTTGAATTTGGACTTTGACAAAAACAGATTCGCCATTTTGTTCAATATGTACTCTCGATTCCGTAAATCTTATTACAGCTGTAATAGTGATAATTCTTTGCTCACTATCGCAAAATTTCAATATAACGGCCCTCTCACGGTTATCGATTGCTCGCGTCAGAACGAGTCTGTGAAAAATGCTACCGTGGACGTGCGAATAGAGTTTGAATGTAAGGAAGATTTGCCACCAAATACTACTGCCTATTGTTTGATCTTGCACGATCGCGTTGTTGAATATTGTCCATTGACAAACATGGTTCGTAAAATTGTATAGATCAGCAAGTAACCCTAGCTTAATGAATAAATAATTTAAAGACGAGTTTCTTAAATATTGACGTCAATCATCAATTGATCTTGCTATCGCCTTGATCGAGCCAATACATCGTCGTTATGTCTGTACCTACATTTGTCGATCTACAAGGGTTCATTGTTGGGAGACACTTTGTCGTCAAGGAAGTAGCGATTCTGAGAGCGGGATGTGTGCTCTCTCATTACATTTTCGCGAGTATCATACCATGGAGACTTCTCACAAAATCTGACAGATACGAAGCGTCATGGCTGATTCGGAATCATCATGGTCTAAAGTGGGCCTATGGAAACGTTCCATATAGCACGGCTCAAGGTTTAATAACGGCTGCAGTTGTGGGCCCAATGGAAGACGATATGTATTCTAGCGTATATGTTGACGGCCATGAAAAACCAGAATGGCTTGCTGATATATTAAATATGAAAAATGATCTAGTTATTGAAACGTTGGACGTGGACTTTGGCGATATGGATACCTTAAGTAAATTAGGCGTAAGCTATACTCTACGATGCGAAAAGCATGAAAAAAATGGTGCATTACAAAATGTATTTAAAATGTTTAATTGGTGGTTGAATCATAAAGATTCATGAAAATAAACGAAATGTGACATTATGTGATTTTTTAATTCTCCTCATCCCTTTCTTTGTTACATTATCTGTTATGAGATTACACAGTTGTATAAAATATTGCTCTCATACGTTCGAGAGACGTACGTGAGACGTTCGTCAGACGTTCGTGAAACGTTCGTGAGACGTTCGGAGACGTTCGAGAGACGTACGTGAGACGTTCGTGAGACGTTCGTGAGACGTTCGTGAGACGTTCGTGAGACGTTCATGAGACGTTCGTGAGACGTTTAGAGACGTTCGTGAGACGTTTAGAGACGTTCGTGAGACGTTCGGAGACGTTCGTGAGACATTCAAGAGATGTTCGTGAGACGTTCGGAGACGTTTGTGAGACGTTCGAAGACGTTCGTGAGACGTTCAAGAGACGTTCGCAGACGTTCGGAGACGTTCGGAGACGTTCGTGAGACGTTCGTGAGGCGTTCGGAGACGTTCGGAGATGTTCGGAGACGTTCGTGAGACGTTCAAGAGGCGTTCGTGAGACGTTCGGAAGACGTTCGGAGACGTTTGGAGACGTTCGTGAGACGTTCAATAGATGTTGGAAGACGTTCGTGGGTTTGTTTGGGTTTGTTTGGGATCTCACCCAAACAAACCCAACTGCTTTAGTCGTTGAATGTCTAAAGGTAAATGTATATCTCGCTCTATCTCACATGCATGCGATGCGGTCGCTCCATCTCACATTCTCGCTCTCTCTCATGCATACGTGTAATCCGATCGCTTCTCTCAGTGACACGGGTCAACCAACTTGGCTCTCTGGCGAGAGTCGCTAAATAATAAAATCCGTAAAATTAACAATATAAGACAAAAATAAATCAACAATAAATTTTAAATATATATAAAGATCAATAATCGATGATCAATTAATCGATAATCGATATATACCCCACCCCCGCCCGCTGCCGCTCCAACGACTTCTTTCTCCCCGCGTGACGTCAGCCTCTCCGCCGAGTCTCCCTCCCCGCGTGACGTCATACCCCGCCCCGCGTGAACCGCCAGCCCCGCACCCCCCCTCAGAGGACGAGGGTTAGAACTCTCATAGCTATACTACTCACACCGACGGTCACGAGCATACGTGTCGTGGCATCGGGCCGCTTGCTGGCACACACACACACACACACACACACACACACACACACACACACACACACACACACACACACACACACACACACACACACACACACACACACACACACACACTCGCCCTCGTAGCAGCCCGCAAGGGAGAAGCCGTATTCTCGGCCTCTCCTCTTTGTGCGGATATTCGTACCTGCTATAGAGCGCGCACACCGACGGGCACGAGCATACGTGTGTCGTGGCATCGGGCCGCTTGCTGGCACACATACACACGCGCCCTCGTAGCAGCTCGCAAGGGAGAAGCCGTATTCTCGGTCTCTCCTCTTTGTGAGGATTTTCGTACCTGCTATAGAGCGCGCACACCGACGAGCATGAGCATACGTGTGTGTGGCACCGGACCGCTTGCTACTGCACACACGCACGCGAGTCGCTCACTGCCGTATGCTTTTAAAAATGAACAACAATTCAGAGATTGATCCGAACCCCATACATACTTATATCAACCTATTCAGAATTTCAGCCTAAGTAGTATAGCTATGAGAGTTCTAACTCCGGTCCTCTGAGGGGGGTGCGGGGCGCGGGGCTCACGCGGGGAGTGGTATGACGTCACGCGGGGAGGGGGACTCGGCGGAGAGGCTGAAGTCACGCGGGGAGGGGAAAATCGTTAGAGCGGCGGAGGGGGGTATATATCGATTTTCGATTAATTGATCGTCCGTTATTGATCTTTATATATTTAAAATTTATTGTTGATTTATTTTGTCTTATATTGTTTACTTCATCGATTTTATTATTTAGCGACTCTCGCCAGAGAGCCAAGTTGGTTGACCCGTGTAGCTGAGAGAAGCGATCGGATTACACGTATGCATGAGAGAGAGAGCGAGAATGAGTGATGGAGCGACCGCATCGCATGCATGTGAGATAAAGCGAGATATACAGTTAAGACGGAATGACACCCGACGCGGCCCCGGCTCGAATCGGTAGGGCAGAGCTCGCACGAGCTACTACTCCCTACCGCTAGCTGTCACAGCGCGCGTTCGTTCCGAACGCGCGCTGCGACGGAATCGCGGGCCACCTTGCGTCGAGTACATTGTATTCTTATTCCTCGACGCAACGTGTGTGTGTGCTCGTGTGTCTGTGGCATTCGCTACGTTGGACGTACGCGGTTGAAGATTGTTTTCTTCCCGCATGCTGTCCCTTCGCAGCGAGTACACACTTCGTGTGGGTATATACACGTATATACCCACACGCTGACCCACGGTCAATGTCGACAAAGAATTCGTTTTCTTTGTCAACGCCGACTTCGCACGCAATTCGAGATCATGGAGAATCTCAATATCGTAGCAAGAGTTCTTGCTGGCGGCTCGCGCTTTTCTGCAGCGAGATAATTGTTCAAAAATAATTATTTTTAAGAATTATTACATCAACAAATGTGCGGTACGTCCTATACCTCTCAGCAAAAATGATTGCTGCTTACGCGCTGCAAAAACCAACGGTAAAAATTACGCAAAAACAATTCTTTAAACAATCATTTTCCCATTTTTCTTCCATCATGGGTATGATTGGTAGATACGGTATTTTCTCTACCTCTCAGTCAGCAAATATGATTACTGCTTACACGCAGCAAAAAACACCGGTAAAAATTTCATAAAAATTGTCGAAAAAATTGTTATTGCACTCATTCTCGATCATGAGTATGATCGGTAGATACGGTATGTTCTATACCTCTCAGTCAGCAAATATGATTGCTGCTTACGCGCTAGGAAAAGTAACGGTAAAAATTACACAAAAATAATTGTTAAAAAAATTATTGTTGCATTTATTCTCGATCATGAGTATGATCGGTAGATACGGTATGTTCTATACCTCTCAGTCACCAAACATGATTGCTACTTACGCGCTACAAAAAATAACGGTAAAATTTACGCAACAATAATTATTTAAACAATTATTTTTGCATTTATTCTCGGTCATGAGTATGATCGGTAGATACGGTATGTTCTATACCTCTCAGTTAGCAAATATGATTGCTGCTTACGCGCTGCAAAAAACAACGGTAACATTTATGCAAAAATAATTAGTTAAACAATTATTATTGCATTTATTCTCGATCATGAGTATGGTCGGTAGATACGGTATTTTCTATACCTCTCAATCAGCAAATATAATTGCTGCTTATGCGCTGCAAAAAACAACGGTAAAAATCTCACAAAAATAATTGTTAAAAAAATTATTTTTGCATTCATTTTCGATTATGAGTATGATCGGTAGATACGGTATTTTGTATACCTCTCTTCAGCAAATATAATTGCTGCTTATGCACTGCAAAAAACAACGGTAAAAATGTCACAAAAATAATTGATAAAAAAATTATTTTTGCATTTATTCTCGATCATGAGTATGATCGGTAGACACGGAATTTTGTATACCTCTCAGTCAGCGAATATAATTGCTGCTTATGCGTTGCAAAAACAACGGTAAAAATCTCACAAAAATAATTCTTAAATAAATTATTTTTACACTTATTCTCGATCATAAGTATGATCGGTAAATACGGTACTTTGTATACCTCTCAGCCAGAAAATATGATCGCAGCTTATGCGCCGCAAAAAACAACGGTAGAAATTTCACAAACATAATTGTAAACAAAATTATTTTTGCATTTATTCTGTATCATGAGCATGATCGGTAGATACGGTATGTTCTATACCTCTCACGAGGAGACGGTCCGGGAGGTGCATCGAGTTACGGGCTCCCACTTCGCGTGCTCATAGTGTGGGTAGGTACGAACCAAGCCCCAAAATGTAGGTGCCAACTCGGCTTCGTTTTTGAGAAATCGCCGTTGAAAGGTACCTCCATAAAGCTAGCAGAGCAAACTCGCGAAAATGGATTTAATTGATATCAAAATTTTGTGCTTTTTATGTGCTAATTTTGTGCTCCATTTAAAAGTTTTGTGCTCTTACCGTTTAGCGGGAAATTAGAAATCAAAAGTGCTCTGCTGGCTTGCCATCAAGCTAGCAGAGCACTTAATGATATTTGGCTTATCTAAGAATGAAACTACGTGATATTTATGTGCTTTTTATGAGCTTTGCGAATATCGAACAGCCAAACCCCTATTCTTTTTCGCCCGATATACACCCTCGAAAAACCCCCAAATAAGAGAATTTACCATTTTTTGGATATACTGACATGAAAATACATAATATTTATGTGCTTTTTATGTGCTCTACGAATATTCAAGAGCCAAACCGCTAAAACGCAAATTTCTCCCAAAACCACCCCCACAGGACCCAAATTACCCGCCAATACGAGTAATGGTTATTTTTTCGATATCGCAAAATCAAAGTAGTCCACATTTATGTGCTTTTTATGTGCTCTATGAATATCCAAGAGTCAAACCGCTAAAACACAAATTTCTCCCAAAACCACCCCTACAAGACCCAAGCTATCCACAAATACGAGTATTGGCTATTTTTTCGATATCGCAAAATCAAAGTAGTCCACATTTATGTGCTTTTTATGTGCTAATTTTGTGCTCCATTAAAAATTTTTGTGCTCTTACCGTTTGGTGGGTAATTAGAAATCAAAAGTGCTCTGTTGGCTTACCATCAAGCTAGCAGAGCACATAATGATATTTGGCATATCTAAGAATGAAACTACGTGATATTTATGTGCTTTTATGTGCTTTGCGAATATCGAACAGCCAAACGCCTATTTTTTTTTCGACCGATATAGACCCTCAAAAAAACCCCAAATAAGAGCATTTTCCATTTTGTGGATATACTGAAATGAAAATACATCATATTTATGTGCTTATTATGTGCTCTACGAATATTCAAGATCCAAACCGCTAAAACGCAAATTTCTCCCAAAACCACCCCCACAAGACCGAAATTACCCGCCAATACGAGTAATGGTTATTTTTTCGATATCGCCAAATCAAAGTACTCCACATTTAGTAAATATGGACTACTTTGATTTGGCGATATCGAAAAAATAACCATTACTCATATTGGCGGGTACTTTCGGTCTTGTGAGGGTGGTTTTGGGAGAAATTTGCGTTGTAGCGGTGTGGCTCTTGAATATTCGTAGAGCACATAAAAAGCACATAAATATGATGTATTTTCATTTCAGTATATCCACAAAATGGTAAATGCTCTTATTTGGGGGTTTTTTGAGGGTCTATATCGGGCGAAAAAAAATAGGCGTTTGGCTGTTCGATATTCGCAAAGCACATAAAAAGCACATAAATATTACGTAGTTTCATTCTTAGATATGCCAAATATCATTAAGTGCTCTGCTAGCTTGATGATAAGCCAACAGAGCACTTTTGATTTCTAATTACCCACTAAACGGTAAGAGCACAACATCTTTTAATGGAGCACAAAATTAGCACATAAAAAGCACATAAATGTGGACTACTTTGATTTTGCGATATCGAAAAAATAGCCAATACTCGTATTTGCGGGTAGCTTGGGTCTTGTAGGGGTGGTTTTGGGAGAAATTTGCGTTTTAGCGGTTTGACTCTTGGATATTCATAGAGCACATAAAAAGCACATAAATGTGGACTACTTTGATTTTGCGATATCGAAAAAATAACCATTACTCATATTGGCGGGTAATTTGGGTCTTGTGGGGGTGGTTTTGGGAGAAATTTGCGTTTTAGCGGTTTGGCTCTTGAATATTCGTAGAGCACATAAAAAGCACATAAATATGATGTATTTTCGTGTCAGTATATCCAAAAAATGGTAAATTCTCTTATTTGAGGGTTTTTTGAGGGTTTATATCGGGCGAAAAAAAAATAGGGGTTTGGCTGTTCGATATTCGCAAAGCACATAGATATCACGTAGTTTCATTCTTGGATAAGCCAAATATCATTAAGTGATCTGCTAGCTTGATGGCAAGTCAGCAGAGCACTTTTGATTTCTAATTTCCCGCTAAACGGTAAGAGCACAAACATTTTAAATGGAGCACAAAATTAGCACATAAAAAGCACAAAATTTTGATATCAATTAAATCCATTTTCGGGAGTGTGCTCTGCTAGCTTTATGGAGGTTTCAAAGTTGGGAACCCGCTTACGTACCGTAGAGTTTGTACACGAACACATCGAGGCGAGCAGCCCAGCGGCAAAGGAGTACGACTCCTTTCCGGACGGCTCTGGTTCCAGTGCCGTCTATGCTATTTTTCAAATAGCTAATTGTCTATGCTAATTTTTTCTAATGCTAATTTGCTAATGTTCAAATAGTCTATGCTAATTTTTTCAAATTATTGTTGAAATTTATAACCTATGATCAAAAAATTGCAAGAAATAATTTTTTTTTTTTAATTTAATAAAGTAAATTAGCCGTAATTTAATTCAATATTATTTTTATTTGATATTTTCTTCAATTTTTTCACAGCTCTTTCGATGGAGCAGGGAATATTTTTAAAAATTACCAAGGAATATACGAATTTAATGTGTTTAATTCATTAAAAGTGTCTTCAAGCACTGTTTTTTTAACACTCACGAGTACACTCTGACCGGTGATAATCATTATAAAAACAATTAAAACATTCATACTTTTTTACATTTATAACATATTTACATTTTTTTCATTTCTTTCAATTTTTTAATTATAAGTTATAAATTTCAACAATGATTTGAAAAAAAATATAGCATAAACGGGACTCGAACCAGAGCCGTAAATTAATATTTATATTTCACTATAAAATAATTATTAATTCAACAATTAAATTTCAATTAAATTAAATATAAATTAAAATCATTAATTTATTTATTGGTCAAACACAGAATCCTTTGCAGCGAGCCGGGGAAGATCTCGCTGGAAGGCACATGTCTTTGCGAAGAACTTGTCTTGCCAAAATATTTCATCGCACCGGTGGCATTCTTTTCAAGCGCGTCCGCAACTTTGAAATTATTTAATTTTATTTGTTGAGATTTGGAGAGGTCAAAAAAAAAATATTTTAATAAATTGCTACATAACCTCAGCAAATACCTGTGGCTCGTCGGATACATCGCCCCGGTGATTTGTTCCTTGAAAATATCCGCAATCGTCGCACTCGAAATCACGCAAAAAATTCTTTTTCATGTCGTTTATATACGAAAAACAAAACTTTTTTCCCTTTTTCGATGGCACTCACACACGCCGCTAAATATCAGCTGCCACTTTGCCGGCGTATCGAGCTCGTGCGCATCGATGCGCGTCGTCTGCAGCAAACGTCACGAGCGCCTCGCCGGAATTCGCGAGAACTAGCTATCTCGGACATCGTGCGAGATTTGTTTGAAATTGTCTGCTATAACCTATTAATTGTAGATACCCACGGATTTCCGAAGATATGCGAAGGAATGAAATGATTGAGGTATCAAAAAGTGTCTTTCTAATGTGGCTACGTGGCTCTGCTCCTCTCCAAGTCGTGGCATTAGAGAACATTTTTATTTTTCACCACTTCAATCACGAATTCAGCATGGTAAGACAATCTACTTTTTTTCTCAAGTTCAAGAAATTTGAGGGGCAAACAGCGGTTCGTCTATCAATTTGACGTCTTCTGGCCAAATTTCATGAAATTCTAAAGAGCCGTTTCGGAAACCGTGGGTATCTACAATCGTGTTCTGCCATACCGACGGCGATGGTGTGTCATTCCGTCTTAACTTTAGACATTCAACGACTAAAGCAGTTGGGTTTGTTTGGGTGAAATCGCAAACAATCCCAAACAAACCCACGAACGTCTTTGAACATCTATTGAACGTCTCACGAACGTCTCCGAACGTCACATGAACGTCTCCCGAACGTCTCACGAACGTCTCTTGAACGTGTCACGAACGTTTCCGAACGTCTCACGAACGTCTCACGAACGTCTCCGAACGTCTCCGAATGTCTCACGAACGTCTCTTGAACGTCTCCGAACGTCTCTTGAACGTCTCATGAACGTCTCACGAACGTCTCCGAACATCTCACGAACGTCTCACGAACGTCTCACGAACGTCGCATGAACGTCTCCGAATGTCACACGAACGTCTCCGAACGTCTCACGAACGTCTCACGGACGTCTCCGAACGTCTCACGAACATCTCATGAACGTCTCCGAACGTCTCTCGAACGTCTCTGAACGTCTCACGAACGTCTCCGAACGTCTCATGATCGTCTCACGAACGTCTCCGAGTTTCCGAACGTCTTCGAACGTCTCACGAACGTCTCATGAACGTCTCACGACGTCTCCGAACGTCTCCGAACGTCTCACGAACGTCTCTCAAACGTCTCACGAATGTCTCCGAACGTCTCACGAACGTCTCCGAACGTCTCATAAATGTCTCCGAACGTCTCACGAACGTCTCCGAACGTCTCACGAACGCCTCTTGAACGTCTCACGAATGTCTCCGAACGTCTCACGAACGTCTCCGAACGTCTCTTGAACGTCTCCGAACGTCTTATGAACGTCTCACGAACGTCTCCGAACGTCTCACGAACGTCTCACAAACGTCTCACGAACGTCTCATGAACGTCTCCGAACGAATCTTGAACGTCTCTTGAACGTCTCACGAACGTCTCCGAACGTCTCTTGAACGTCTCCGAACGTCTCATGAACGTCTCCGAACGAATCTTGAACGTCTCTTGAACGTCTCACGAACGTCTCCGAACGTCTCACGAACGTCTCTTGAACGTCTCACGAATGTCTCCGAACGTCTCACGAACGTCTCCGAACGTCTCACGAACGTCTCACGAACGTCTCCGAACGTCTCATGAACGTCTCCGAACGTCTCCGAACGTCTCACGAACGTCTGATGAACGTCTCACGAACGTCTCACGAACGTCTCACGAACGTCTCACGAACGTCTCCGAACGTCTCACGAACGTCTCCGAACGTCTCACGAACGTCTCACGAACGTCTCCGAACGTCTCACGAACGTCTCTCGAACGTCTCACGAACGTCTCCGAACGTCTCCGAACTTCTCATGAACGTCTCACGATCGTTTCATGAACGTCTCACGAACGTCTCTTGAACGTTCGAGAGCAATATTTTATACAACTGTGTAATCTCATAACAGATAATGTAACAAAGAAAGGGGTGAGCAGAATAAAAAATCACATAATGTCACATTTCGTTTATTTGCATGAATCTTTATGATTCGTCCACCAATTAAATATTTTAAATACATTTTGTAATGCACCATTTTTTTAATGCTTTTCGCATCTTAGAGTATAGCTTACGCCTAATTTACTTAAGGTATCCATATCGCCAAAGTCCACGTCCAACGTTTCAATAACTAGATCATTTTTCATATTTAATATATCAGCTAAGCATTCTCGTTTTTCATGGCCGTCAACATATACGATAGGATACATATCGTCTTCCGTTGGGCCCACAACTGCAGCCGTTATTAAACCTTGAGCCATGCTATATGGAACGTTTCCATAGGCCCACTTTAGACCATGGTGATTCCAAATCAGCCATGACGCTTCGTATCTTTCAGATTTTGTGAGAAGTCTCCATGGTATGATACTCGCGAAAATGTAATGAGAGAGTACACATCCCGCTCTCAGAATCGCTACTTCCTTGACGACAAAGTTTCTCCCAACAATGAACCCTTGTAGATCGACAAATGTAGGTACAGACATAACGAAGATGTATTGGCTCGATCAAGTCGATAGCAAGATCAATTGATGACTGACGTCAATATTTAAGAAACTCGTCTTTAAATTATTTATTCATTGAGCGGGGGTTAATTGCTGATCGATACAATTTTACGAACCATGTTTGTCAATGGACAATATTCAACAACGCGATCGTGCAAGATCAAACAATAGACAGTAGTATTTGGTGGCCAATCTTCCTTACATTCAAACTCTATTCGCACGTTCACGGTAGCATTTTTCACAGACTCGTTCTGGCGCGAGCAATCGATAACCGTGAGAGGGCCGTTATATTGAAACTTTGCGATAGTGAGCAAAGAATTATCACTATTACAGCCGTAATAAGATTTACGAAATCGAGAGTACATATTGAACCAAATGGCGAATCTGTTTTTGTCAAAGTCCAAATTCAAATCATCGTAAGGATAGGATTCCGAGTTGAGATAAAGTTTAACATTGGCGAGTTTGTAGTCGTTGAATAATGTAATGTTCTTTGCCATAGAATTTTTTTGCCAGTCTGCAGCGCAAATATTACATATCCTGCTTTCTCTAGCTGGGAGGCAGCTTTTGCAGTCCATGCATGTTTCGTTGTGCATTGAAGCAGTGCATACTCGAATAGATCCCAAGAGCGAAAGCTCATATTCAAGTATCGCCCACTTTCCAATGTTCGAAGTAATGACAATTTAGTTATCTTGTTTAGTATTACGTGAGGCATACGCCATTGTATCTTGAGCAATTCAACTTCTGCTTCTACTAATGGATGCTGACCGAATACGCAATTGTTATCATTGCGTGAACGTATCAGAATTAGCTGATGACGAACATTGATAACAACGCGCTTGTAATCATCGCAAAATCCTAGCAATATGTTGAGAGGCACACAAAAATTGAAGTATGAGCTCATAACGAACTTCATCAGGAGGGGGAAGCCGCTGTTGACGAGTGTTTTGTGGGGGCGGGGGTCAGGTAGTGGTGAGTGAACGTTGAAAACCCATAAATCTCCTAATTTATCATAGACATAAAAAAAGATTAGCATCGTTGCAATGTTTTTCTTTCTACACTATTTAGTCTGTGTGAAAATAATACTAACACACACGATGTGTACGTGTAATGGCCATATATGGGTAGGAAAATTTCGTTAATTTGAAGCGATACATGAAGGGGACGGCCTTTCAAAGCCGTTTATTTATGTGATGCAGGTATGATGCGCTTGGTTTCGTTTCCGAAATCTTTAAAATGTTTGTATGCGTATCCACTCCTGTCACGACTCTCGCCGACACCCGAGACAGGTCCTGACAAGTCGGGATTTCTTAGAAAAACTATAAACTTTAGAGATCTATCGTCAAAGGGTTTTTGACCCCAGATGGGCCACCGACGCACAGCTGCACTCGGGAAAAAATATGTTTCGATGTATCGAGGACTCGTTTTCATTTCGAAATATAACGTCGAGATGTTCAGATGTGCGAGTATGTACGCAGTGCATCCGGCCAAGCACCCCTGGACTTGATCAAAAACGAGCTTGAACAGGTTCCAAAGGTCTTGCTCCTAAAATATTTGGGTGAATACGTTGGCTTATTGTGGGATCGTTTGCCAGAACATCATCGGAACGATAGTGAAGTGATATATCTTCCATGCATGGAGCATTATAATACACCACAGATGAAAGACACATCGATGGCTCCCCACCTCAACGTCGGGAATGTGAAAAATGCTGTGGAAATTCTCCACGTACGGGGTTCTTCAAACGTGTTTGAACCCGTTTTTTGGGAGTGTGAAAAAATGTCGGGGGAAATTCTCCACGTACGAGGTTCTTCGAAAGTGTTTGAACCTGTTTTTCATGACTGGAAAAGTGGGGAGAAGTTTGAAAATTTAAGTGGGAGGGTTATGAGGGAGCTTATAATTTCGTAGTCCAAGCTCAAACTGCAGTATTCCATCGCGACATGAACATCTCTCCAAAAAGAACTTTGAAAGTGCGGGGCAAATGGATCTCTCGAGTATCAACAAAGTCAGCGTGATGGCGGAATTCCTTCCAACGAAGAAGCTTTCAGAACTCCGCATTCACTCGGATCATCGAATCTCTGACATGAGGTCCGTACAAACCAAGTTTGGGAAACGCTACATTGCGGACATCGCGGATGAGTTCGCTGTCTTCTTACCAGCGCGACTTATGAAGGCCTTCGATGAAGATTTGGAAATGTTCGAGCGAATGCGGCAAGCGGCACGTGATCATGATCTCTGGATGACATACAAAGGTGGAAAATACAACAGCATAAACTTTTTCTAAGTATGAGCACGCACATGGTGGAAAAGACGAAATTCGTTGGAACACCATCGTCGACCGACTGTCTGCATCATCGAGAGTATGCTGCAACTGGCGTGTAATAGTCAACTCTACATACAGTTGTGGAAAATACAACAGCGTCAAGTTCCATCGTCTTTGAGTGGAACAGCCGTCCGGATCACAGCCGTCTCACCACCGTTTTCGACGTTTTAAGTGTTTGACTATGTAAAAATGTAGTTAAAAAACCTGTTTTATCGAAATGTATGAGAAGGAGAAATGCAAAGCAATTTTCGTCGTAGAATAAATGAAGAATACAAATGGTATACATTTTCATCGAAATGTTTTTTATTCATTAAAAAAAAATCCCTCGCTCACACAATGCTTCGAATACACTCAACCAGCTTTTCAGCGATTTTACATTATCATGGGCGCAGTTGTATTTCGTGTTGAAGCAATGATGGGGGCATTTGGAGTTTGTGATTTTCGGCAACTTCTGCAGCGATGGATAGTCCAGAGTCTCCAAGTCGATGATGTTTGTCGCAGGATCCGTGAATCTTGATAGCCATGCGCATTTCTCGAATCCCTTCGCATAGATAGTAGGGGCTCCTTGCAAGATTTCTCGAATTGTCTTTCTAGCGGCCTCGTACGGTATACCGCTGTGTTCCCATCGGATTCCATAGTATTTGCGTTCCAACCACTTGTTTGTCATTTTATACTTGGCCGGTAAAGAGTCCCATGCAAATGGTGCGTCGAAGGCGAGCGTCAGCGGTTCAGCATCCTTGTCGTGGAGTTTGATGCTGGACATCTCCTTTAGGACGAATTTGTTGTTGGGTCTCTTGAAGCCCTGTACATCGACGATAAGCTCCATGTTGACTGACGTGAACGCGAGTTATCGGCATGATTTTATACCAATTTTTTAACCCCCCGCTGATTGGATTGTACTCGACAATACGATCATGGAGGATCATGCAGTATGCTGAAGTTTGTGGCGGAATATTATTTTTCAATTCGAACTCAAGGCGCACGTCAACAGGGCTTGACTTGAGAGAATTCGTTTTGCTTTGAGCAGTCAATGACAACGAGGGGGGCTTATTCTAATAATTCAATCCTGCTCAACCATGGTTCGGCCTCTTTGTTGTAATAGGTCGGTTGAAAGTTTGCGTTCATCTCGTAGAGTAGAGCATATTGATTTTGATTAATGTTCAAATTCAAATTTCCGTATGGATAACATTGTGAGTTGAGGTAAAGTTTAACATCGCTCAGGTTACAATGATCAATTATTATTCCCCCCCCCCCCGTCTGCAGCGCGAGTATGACATAACGTGGCTTCTCCAGCTAATTCGAGGTTTTCACAGACCACACGTGCTTAGAGGTGACAGCCAGCAATGGATATTCATACAGTTCCTATGTTCGGAAACTCATGGAGATTGGTGCGTCTTTGGCGAGAAACTTTAACAGCTAAATTTTTCGCTGATTCGAGACTGTTACATACGGCACGAGCCATTCTATTTTATGCAATACGAGTTTGTAGTCTTGGGGCGCTGTTTGTACAATGGCATTTTCGTCGGTCTTTGATCTCGTGAGAATCAACTCGTGCTTGGCATTTACGGCAATTTTCCGATAATCTTCGGAAAACCCAAGCAGCATGCCATTGTACAAACAGCGCCCGAAGACTACAAACTCGTATTGCATAAAATAGAATGGCACGTACCGTATGCAACAGTCTCGAATCAGCGAAAAATTCAGCTGTTAAAGTTTCTCGCCAAAGACGCACCAATCTCCATGAGTTTCCGAACATACGAACTGTATGAATATCCATTGCTGCCTGTCACCTCTAAGCACGTGTGGTCTGTGAAAACCTCGAATCCGCTGGAGAAGCCACGTTATGTCATACTCGCGCTGCAGACGGGGGGGGGGGGGGAGAAACAATAAAATGCGAGCCACTTTGATCATTGTAACCTGAGCGATGTTAAACTGTACCTCAACTCACAATGTTATCCATATGGAAATTTGAATTTGAACATTGATCAAAATCAATATGCTCTACTCTACGAGATGTACGCAAACTTTCAACCGACCTATTACAACAAAGAGGCCGAACCATGGTTGAGCAGGATTGAATTATTAGAAAAAGCCCCCCTCGTTGTCATTGACTGCTCAAAGCAAAACGAATTCTCTCAAGTCAAGCCCTGTTGACGTGCGCCTTGAGTTCGAATTGAAAAATAATATTCCGCCACAAACTTCAGCATACTGCATGATCCTCCATGATCGTATTGTCGAGTACAATCCAATCAGCTGGGGGTTAAAAAATTGGTATAAAATCATGCCGATAACTCGCGTTCACGTCAGTCAACATGGAGCTTATCGTCGATGTACAGGGCTTCAAGAGACCCATCAACAAATTCGTCCTAAAGGAGATGTCCATCATCAAACTCCACGACAAGGATGCTGAACCGCTGACGCTCGCCTTCGACGCACCATTTGCATGGGACTCTTTACCGGCCAAGTATAAAATGACAAACAAGTGGTTCGAACGCAAACACTATTGAATCCGATGGGAACACAGCGGTATACCTTACGAGGCAGCTAGAAAGACAATTCGAGAAATCTTGCAAGGAGCCCCTACTATCTATGCGAAGGGATTCGAGAAATGCGCTTGGCTATCAAGATTCACGGATCCTGCGACAAACGTCATCGACTTGGAAACTCTGGACTGTCCATCGCTGCAGAAGTTGCCGAAAATCACAAACTCCAAATGCCCCCATCATTCCTTCAACACGAAATACAACTGAGCCCATGATAATGTAAAATCGCTGAAAAGCTGGTTGAGTGTATTCGAAGCGTTGTGTGAGCGAGGGATTTTTTTAAAATGAATAAAAAACGTTTCGATGAAAATATATACCATTTGTATTCTTCATTTATTCTACGACGAAAATTGCTTTGCATTTCTCCTTCTCATACATTTCGATAAAACAGTTTTTTTAAATACATTTTTACATAGTCAAACACTTAAAACATCGAAAACGGTGGTGAGACGGCTGTGATCCAGACGGCTGTTCCACTCAACGATGCTGCACGAACGAATTTGCTCTTTTCCACCATACTCAAAGACGATGGAACTTGACGCTGTTGTATTTTCCACAACTGCATGTAGAGCTGACTATTACACGCCAGTTGCAGCATACCCTCGATGATGCGGACAGTCGGTCGACGATGGTGTTCCAACGAATTTCGTCTTTTCCACCATGTGCGTGCTCAGACTTAGAAAAAGTTTATGCTGTTGTATTTTCCACCTTTGTATGTCATCCAGAGATTATGATCACGTGCCGCTTGCCGCATTCGCTCGAACATTTCCAAATCTTCATCGAAGGCCTTCACAAGTCGCGCTGGTAAGAAGACAGCGAACTCATCCGCGATGTCCGCGATGTAGCGTTTCCCAAACTTGGTTTGTACGGCCCTCATGTCAGAGATTCGATGATCCGAGTGAACGCGGAGTTCTGAAAGCTTCTTCCTTGGAAGTAATTCCGCCATCACGCTGACTTCGTTGATACTCGAAAGATCTATTTGCCCCGCACTTTCAAAGTTCTTTTTGGAGAGATGTTGATGTCGCGATGGAATACTGCAGTCTGAGCTTGGACTACGAAATTATAAGCTCCCTCATAACCCTCCCACTTAAATTTTCAAACTTCTCCCCACTTTTCCAATAATGAAAAACAGGTTCAAACACTTTCGAAGAACCTCGTTCGTGGAGAATTTCCCCCGACATTTTTTCACACGCCCAAAAAACGGGTTCAAACACGTTTGAAGAACCCCGTACGTGGAGAATTTCCACAGCATTTTTCACATTCCCGACGTTGAGGTGGGGGGCCATCGATGTGATCTTTCATCTGTGGTGTATTATAATGCTCCATGCATGGAAGATATGATATCACTTCACTATCGTTCCGATGATGTTCTGGCAAACGATCCCACAATAAGCCAACATATTCACCCCAATATTTTAGGAGAAAGACCTTTGGAACCTGTTCAAGCTCGTTTTTGGTCAAGTCCAGGCGGTGCTTGGCCGGATGCACTGCGTACATACTCGCACATCTGAACATCTCGACGTTATATTTCGAAATGAAAACGAGTCCTCGATACATCGAAATATATTTTTTCCCGAGTGCAGCTGTGCTCCGGTGGCCCATCTGGAGTCAAAAACCCTTTGACGATAGATCTCTAAAGTTTATAGTTTTTCTAAGAAATCCCGATTTGTCAGGATCTGTCTCGGGTGTCGGCGAGAGTCGTGACAGGAGTGGATACGCACACAAACATTTTAAAGATTTCGGAAACGACACCAAGCGCATCATACCTGCATCACATAAATAAACGGCTTTGAAAAGCCGTCCCCTTCATGTATCGCTTCAAATTAACGAAATTTTCGTACCCATATATGGCCATTACACGTACACATCGTGTGTGTTAGTTTTATTTAACACAGCCTAAATAGTGTAGAAAGAAAAACATTGCATCGATGCTAATATTTTTTTTTATGTCTATGACAAATTAGGAGATTTATGGGTTTTCAACGTTCACTCACCACTACCTGACCCCCGCCACAACAAAACACTCGTCGACAGCGGCTTCCCCCTCCCGATGAAGTTTGTTATGAGCTCGATGGTGTGGAGATTGATCGCAATCGAAACGTTGGAATTACAACCACGATTAAAAACTACATCTCTCTAAGTCCTGAGAGGAGTCATGCTTTGAAAACTGCTGCGTGGGATGTAACACATAATAATAGGGGAACATACTTCAATTTTTGTGTGCCTCTCAACATATTGCTACGATTCTGCGAAGATTACAAGCGCGTTGTTATCAATGCTAGTCATGAGCTAATTCTGATACGTACACGCAATGATAACAATTGCGTATTCGGTCAGCATCCATTAGTAGAAGCAGAAGTTGAATTGCTCAAGATACAATGGCGTATGCCTCACGTAATACTAAACAAGATGACTAAATTGTCATTACTTCGAACATTGGAAAGTGGGCGATACTTGAATATGACCTTTCGCTCTTGGGATCTATTCGAGTATCCACTGCTTCAAAGCACAACGAAACATTCATGGACAGTAAAAGCTGCCTCCCAGCTAGAGAAAGCAAGACATGTAATATTTGCGCTGCAGCCTGGCAAAAAAAATCTATGGCAAAGGACATTACATTATTCGACGAGTGCAAACTCGCCAATGTTAAACTTTATCTCAACTCGGAATCCTATCCTTACGATGATTTGAATTTGGACTTTGACAAAAACAGATTCGCCATTTTGTTCAATATGTACTCTCGATTTCGTAAATCTTATTGCGGCTGTAATAGTGATAATTCTTTGCTCACTATCGCAAAGTTTCAATATAACGGCCCTCTCACGGTTATCGATTGCTCGCGCCAGAACGAGTGTGTGAAAAATGCTACCGTGAACGTGCGAATAGAGTTTGAATGTAAGGAAGATTTGCCACCAAATACTACTGCCTATTGTTTGATCTTGCACGATCGCGTTGTTGAATATTGTCCATTGACAAACATGGTTCGTAAAATTGTATAGATCAGCAATTAACCCCCGCTCAATGAATAAATAATTTAAAGACGAATTCCTTAAATATTGACGTCAATCATCAATTGATCTTGCTATCGACTTGATCGAGCCAATACATCGTCGTTATGTCTGTACCTACATTTGTCGATCTACAAGGGTTCATTGTTGGTAGAAACTTTGTCGTCAAGGAAGTAGCGATTCTGAGAGCGGGATGTGTACTCTCTAATTACATTTTCGTGAGTATCATACCATGGAGACTTCTCACAAAATCTGAAAGATACGATGCGTCATGGCTGATTCGGAATCACCATGGTCTAAAGTGGGCCTATGGAAACGTTCCATATAGCATGGCTCAAGGTTTAATAACGGCTACAGTTGTGGGCCCAACGGAAGACGATATGTATCCTATCGTATATGTTGACGGCCATGAAAAACGAGAATGGTTAGCTGATATATTAAATATGAAAAATGATCTAGTTATTGAAACGTTGGACGTGGACTTTGGCGATATGGATACCTTAAGTAAATTAGGCGTAAGCTATACTCTAAGATGCGCAAAGCATGAAAAAAATGGTGCATTACAAAATGTATTTAAAATATTTAATTGGTTTGGACGCATCATAAAGATTCATGCAAATAAACGAAATGTGACATTATGTGATTTTTTTATTCTCCTCACCCCTTTCTTTGTTACATTATCTGTTATGAGATTACACAGTTGTGTAAAATATTGCTCTCGAACGTTCAAGAGACGTTCGTGAGACGTTCATGAGACGATCGTGGGACGTTCATGAGACGTTCGGAGACGTTCATGAGACGTTCAAGAGATGTTCAAGACACGTTCGTGAGACGTTCGGAGACGTTCAAGATACGTGGGTCATTTGACAAGTACCTAGCCTCACCGCTAGATGGTGCCACTATTGCAAGAGAAATACACTATAGTGTAGTACCGTCTTGTAGACGGCTACTGACAAAATTTCAGCCGGATCGGACTTGTAGTTCTCTTTTGAGAGCGTGTGAAAGCAAGTGTGTCCGTTGATTTTTGAAAGAATGGAGAAAGAACAATATCGGTCGGTGATTCGATTCTTGTTTTTGGAAGGGAAATCGCGCAGTGAAATTAAAGAACGCTTGGATGCAGTGAATGGGGATGCTTCTCCTTCGATGGCGACCGTTAAATTTTGGTATAACGAGTTTCAACGTGGTCGTACGTCGGTTTTTGATGATCCACGCCCAGGTGCTCCAAAAACAGCCACTACGGAGGAGAACGTGACAAAAATACACGATATCGTTTTGTCAGACCGCCGATGAAAGGTGCACGAGATAGCTGTGATAGTAGGCATCTCAGAAGAACGCGTGTGGCATATCCTACATGAGACTTTGGGCATGAGGAAGCTGTCGGCAAGGTGGGTGCCGTGTTTGCTGACTGCAGACAACAAGCGCATTCGTGTGACCACTTCAGAGCAGTGTTTGGAGCTGTTTAATCGCAATCCAAAAGAGTTTTTGCGTCGTCACGTGACCGTCGACGAAACATGGATTCACTGGTATACTCCAGAGACCAAGGAGCAGTCAAAACAGTGGACCTTACCCGGTGAACCTGCTCCAAAGAAGGCGAAGACGGTCCCGTCGGCTGGAAAGGTGATGGCCACTGTTTTCTGGGATTCTCAAGGTGTGATTTTTATTGACTACATGGAGAAGGGTAAGACGGTCACGGGACAGTACTACGCCGAACTATTGAGCCGATTTAACGCCGTGTTAAAAGAAAAACGGCCCCATTTGTCGAGAAAGAAAGTGCTTTTCCACCATGATAATGCACCTGCTCACACCTCCGCGCTCGCCACGGCTAAATTGGTCGAATTACGCTATGAACTGCTGCCCCATCCACCGTATTCTCCAGATTTGGCTCCGTGAAACTTTTTTTTTGTTTCCGAATCTAAAAAATTCACTCGCCGGGAAGAAATTCCACTCCAATAACGAAATAATCGCCGCCACGGAGGCCTATTTTGCAGACCAAGAGATAACATTTTTTTCAACGGGGTTAAAAAAATTGGAACACCGCTGGGCCAAGTGTATTCAACTAAAAGGAGACTACATTGAAAAATAAATTTTATTTTTAGCAAAATTTTTGTGTTTTCATTTGTAGGCTAGGTACTTATCAAATGACCCACGTACGTTCGTGAGACGTTCAAGAGACGTTCGGAGACGTCCGTGAGACGTTCGTGAGACGTTCAAGAAACGTTCGCAGACGTTCGGAGACGTTCGTGAGACGTTCAGAGACGTTCGTGAGACGTTCGGAGACGTTCGTGAGACGTTCATCAGACGTTCGTGAGACGTTCGGAGACGTTCAAGAGACGTTCGGAGACGTTCATGAGACGTTCGCGAGACGTTCAAGATTCGTTCGGAGACGTTCATGAGACGTTCGGAGACGTTCATAAGACGTTCGTGAGACGTTCGGAGACGTTCGTGAGACGTTCATCAGACGTTCGTGAGACGTTCGGAGACGTTCAAGAGACGTTCGGAGACGTTCATGAGACGTTCGGAGACGTTCGTGAGACGTTCGTGAGACGTTCGTGACGTTCGGAGACGTTCGTGAGACGTTCGCAGACATTCGTGAGACGTTCAAGAGACGTTCGGAGACGTTCAAGAGACGTTCGGAGACGTTCATAAGACGTTCGTGAGACGTTCGGAGACGTTCGTGAGACGTTCGGAGACGTCGTGAGACGTTCATGAGACGTTCGTGAGACGTTCGAAGACGTTCGGAAACGTTCGTGAGACGTTCACGAGACGTTCGGAGACGTTCGGAGACGTTCATGAGACGTTCGGAGACGTTCGTGAGATGTTCGGAGACGTTCGTGAGACGTTCGGAGACGTCCGTGAGACGTTCAAGAGACGTTCCCGAGACGTTCAAGATTCGTTCGGAGACGTTCATGAGACGTTCGGAGACGTTCAAGAGACGTTCGGAGACGTTCGTGAGACGTTCATAAAACGTTCGGAGACGTTCGTGAGACGTTCAAGAGACGTTCGGAGACGTCGTGAGACGTTCATGAGACGTTCGTGAGACGTCCGAAGACGTTCGGAAACGTTCGTGAGACGTTCGCGAGCCGTTCGGAGACGTTCGTGAGACGTTCAGAGACGTTCGAGAGACGTTCGGAGACGTTCATGAGATGTTCGTGAGACGTTCGGAGACGTCCGTGAGACGTCTGTGAGACGTTCGGAGACGTTCGTGTGACGTTCGTGAGACGTTCGGAGACGTTCATGAGACGTTCGTGAGACGTTCGTGAGACGTTCGGAGACGTTCGTGAGACGTTCATGAGACGTTCGGAGACGTTCGGAGACGTTCGTGAGACGTTCGGAGACGTTCGTGACACGTTCAAGAGACGTTCGTGAGACGTTCGGAAGACGTTCATGAGACGTTCGGAGACGTTCGTGAGACGTTCAATAGATGTTCGAAGACGTTCGTGGGTTTGTTTGCGATTTCTCCCAAACCAACCCAACTGCTTTAGTCGTTAAATGTCTAAAGTTAAATGTATATCTCGCTTTATCTCACATGCATGCGATGCGGTCGCTCCATCACTCATTCTCGCTCTCTCTGTCGTGCATACGTGTAATCCGATCGCTTCTCTCAGCGACACGGGTCAACCAACTTGGCTCTCTGGCGAGAGTCGCTAAATAATAAAATCCATGAAGTAAACAATATAAGACAAAATAAATCAACAATACATTTTAAATATAAAAAGATCAATAATCGACGATCAATTAATCGATAATCGATATATACCCCCCTCCTCCGCTCCAACGATTTCCCCCTCCCCGCGTAACGTCAGCCACTCCACCGAGTCCCCCTCCCCGCGTGACGTCATACCTCTCCCCGCGTGAGCCCCGCACCACCATCAGAGGACCGGAGTTAGAACTCTCATAGCTATACTACTAGCCTACATCCTCGAGAACATCTCAGCTGAGGGATAGCCTGTATATAGCGCAGTAAATAGAGAGCGCAGGTCCTTAGAGAACGTTGAATTTGAATTCGACTATGGTTTTTCACACACACACACACATTTACTCTTTGACGAATCCCTCCTCCTCCTCGGGCTCAGGTAACACGGCGATGCCTTCATCCTCGACGCCCTCGTCATAATGAGCGAACGGATAGTTGAACAAACGTTTGGAGAAATTTTCATCGTCCATATTGCCGAAAGCCACAACCAATGTCGTCATTATACGCTCCTCGCAGAGATCCGTCAAGAACGTGTCCATGTACGGCACATGATGAAGATGGTTGAGACCGTACAATCAGCATTTAATCTGGGTCGTTCCGACGCAACGAGGAAGTCAGTGCGGTAAAGTGTACTCGCCTCGTGATAAGACGAGTAGTCTTCGTCCACTAAAAACACCTCGGCGTAACCTTCACTATCGGCCGCTATCACCTCACCACGATACACTGCACACGTACCCTGTGTCACAACGGTACATGAGCGCCCAGGCACCATGTCCTCGAGAGACAGGAGAACACACCGCTTCGCGTCTATGTAAAAGTTCTCGGGGATGCCCCGAAGAGCCATATGGGTATCGCACATGCCCGTTGTGCGTATGACTACACTGGTCGTTGATAGGGCACTAATTACGCGGCACACGAAAACCGTTTCGATCACGTCAATATGTACGGGATACATAATACTTTTTTAGAGAGAGAGAGAGAGAGAGAGAGAGAAGAAGGATGGGCTCTGTTTCAAAGATGATGACGAACTGAAGATCGTACGCGGTGCAAAGAAGAAGAAAAACATCACAGAAGCGTAATAAACCTTGGAATGAACGATCGAACGAGCGCGACGAACGAACGAACGATCCAGCGAACGCAACGAACGATCGAACGAACGCAACGAACGAACGATCGAGTGAACGGGCGCAACGGGTTAACGAACGAAAGATCGAGCGCACGAGCGAGCGAACGCATTGAACGATCGAACGAACCAACGAACGCAAGGTTCTTTTCCACGGCAAACAGCAGGGATTGCGCCAGGAAATTTTGTTTTTCGATATATGGTTTTTTCAACGAACATAGAGAGTTTTGTCCTGAAAATCAACACCACTACTTTGGACTGAGGTGTTCGTTCGTTCGTAACAAACGAAAGATCATACGAAGGCAATGAACGATGAAACGAACGATCGAACGAGCGCAACGAACGAACGATCGGGTGAACGGAACGAACAAATGACCCAAAGAGAACACCGATTTTGATTTCGATTCCTTTTATATCGATTTAGATTTTTTTTACGATATTATATTACGATAGCCGTTTTTTATTTCGTTTTTCATTTTTCAACTTTTCATTTCAACTTTTATTTTCAAAAAGAATATAGCTTGAGAACATTCATCTAAATTTTCATTTCAATGACGATTTCGATTTTTGAATTTTTAGTTCCATGTCAATTTCTATATCTGGTTTTTTAATTCTATTTTCAATTCGTTTCATAAGAATGAACGAATGAACGCACCAAAAGATAGAACGATCGCAACGAACGAATAAACGAACGAGTGAATGAATACAAGTTTCTTTTGCATATGAAAATGCAGTGATTGAACGAAGGAATTAGACAACGAAAGATCGAACAAGTGTAATAAACGTTGGAACGAACGATCGAATGAGCGCTACGAACGGACAATCGAGCGAACACACAAGCGATTGAAGGAACGATCGAGCGAACGAACGATCGAACGGGCGTAACGGGTTAACGAACGAAAGATCGAGCGAACGAACGAGCGAACGCATCGAACGAAGGAATGTGCGAACGCATTGAACGATCAAACGAACTAACGACCGCAAGGTTCTTTTTCATGTCAAACAGCAGGGATTGCGCAAAGAAATTTTGTTTTTCGATATATGGTTTTTTCAACGAACATAGAGAGTTTTGTACTGAAAATCAACACCACTACCTTGGACTGAGGTGTTCGTTCGTTCGTAACAAACGAAAGATCAAACGAGGGTAATGAACGATGAAACGAACGATCGAACGAGCGCAACGAACGAACGATCGAGTGAACGGAACGAACGAATGACCCAAAGAGAACACCGATTTTGATAGCCATTTTTTATTTCGTTTTTCATTTTTTATTTCAATTTCGTGAAACATCGACTGAGTACACGCTCGGGGACGAAATCTCCAGACTTTCTAAAAGTATATCGCTTGAGCTTGAGAACCTTAATTTCAACTTTTATTTTCAAAAAGAATATAGCTTGAGAACATTCATCTAAATTTTCATTTCAATCACGATTTCGATTTTTGAATTTTTAGTTCAATGTCAATTTCTATATCTGGTTTTTTAATTCTATTTTCAATTCGTTTCATAAGAATGAACGAATGAACGCACCAAAAGATAGAACGATCGCAACGAACGAATAAACGAACGAGTGAATGAATACAAGTTTCTTTTGCATATGAAAATGCAGTGATTGAACGAAGGAATTAGACAACTAAAGATCGAACAAGTGTAATAAACGTTGAAACGAACGATCGAATGAGCGCTACGAACGGACGATCGAGCGAACGCAACGAACGCACGAGCGATTAAACGAACGATCGAGCGAACGTACGAACGAACGATCGAACAGACGCAACGGGTTAACGAAAGATCGAGCGAACGCATGAAACGAACGAACGTGTGAATGCATTGAACGATCAAACGAACCAGAGATCACAAGGTTCTTTTACATATCAAACAGCAGGAATTACGCGAAGAATTTTTTTTTCGATGCATGGTTTTTCAACGAACATGCGGGTCCCTGACAATCGATACCACTACTTAGGACTGCGGTGTTCGTTCGTTCATTCGTTCGTTCGATGGACCGGTCGATGCGCTCGTTCGTTCGGTATTCTGATTGTGCCATCCTTCGAACGTTCGATCGCTTGTTCCTTCATTCACTCGCTGCGTTCACTCGATCGTTTGTTGCGTGCATTCGATCTTTCGTTCGTTTAACGGACGAACGAGCGAACGAGCGGACGATCCGTTCTTTCACTCGTTCGTTGCATTGATATTGAGCGAAAAAAACCATCGATTTTCGTTCACAAAGAACTATGAATCGAACAAAAAATTTCTCGGCTAATCACTGCTTTTTAATATCTAACATCAGCTTACTTTCTATGTTCGTTTGATCGCTCGTCCGTTCGCTTGATCGTTCGTTGATTTCCTTCGATCGCTCATTGCGTTCGTTCGGTCCTCTATTCATTGCGTTCACTCAATCGCGGTCCGAATTGGAAGCATCAATTGTCAGTGAAAAAAACGCTCGATTTTCTTCTACAAAAAGCGTTGCATCGAAAAAAACCCTTGGCCACACACTGATGTTTGACATTTGAAAGAAGCTTACTTTCTTCGTTCGTGCGATCGCTCGTCCGTTCGATTGATCGTCGGTCAATCGCGGTCCGAAGTGGAAGTATCGATATTCGGTGAAAAAAACGCTCGATTTTGGTTCACAAAAAACTTTGCATCGTAACAAAATCCCTCGGCCAATTACCGCTCTTCGATACGTAAAAGAAGCTAACTTTCTTTGTTCGTTCAATTGCTCATTGCGTTTGTGCGATCTTCCATTCGTTGCGTTCGCTCAATCGCGGTCCGAAGTGGTAGTGTTGATTGCCGGTGAAAAAAAACGCTCAATTTTCCTTCACAAAACTATGCATCGAATTAGAAAAAGAAATCTTTCATTCTATCGCTGCTTTATTGATATGTAAAAGAAGCTTGTGTTCATTTCTTCGTTCACTCGTTCGTTGCGCTCGTTCATTCATTCGACCGGTGGGAGCGTACGTTTGTTCGTTTGGTCGATTGTTTATTGCAATCGTTCGATCGACCGTCGCATTCGATCGATCTTGCGATCGTTCTACCGTTGCATTCGTTTGATCATTCGTAGCGTTCGTTCGATCGGCCGTGCGTTCACTCGTTCATTGCGTTCGCTCGTTCAAACACTGATTTTGTATATGTAAAAAATGTCGTCTATTCGTTCATTGGCCCGCCGTGTTCGTTCGATCGTTCGTTACGTTCTGGAGGGTATATGAGCGAGGCGACATCGAGTTATGATAACAGATGATTTTATATTTTTTCAATATTCCATCAGTGTATTACACGCATACTTTTGCTCGACTTGTCGGGCCGACATGTTCCATAGCCTCCGAACAATTTGGAAAACTATCGAATTTCTATATGCCCTGTGCTGGTATGACGAATACCCAAGACTTCCGAACGCTGGTGGTGGTGGTGGTGGTGGTAGCTCTCTCCTCTCACCCTTCGAGAATATCGGCAACACTGTGGTGACCAGTCTGCCGCAAGCTTTTCAGTAAATTTCCAAAAGCATAAGGCCCTCGTGTTTTTATGGTTTTCAAGATTTCACGCACAGTTTCCAAATAATTCGCCAGTTGTGCCTGAAATTATACATAGAGTGCTTTTCTGAATAGAGGTTAATAAAATTAAAAAAAAACGTCATTTAAAGCAGGAATACATACCTTCCATCGGGACATATTCACGTCGTCCTCATTGAAAACTCCGAATTCAATTAAACACAATAGTAGGTTGTTCATATGTATCTCAGTTGAAATATAATCACTAACAAGATCAATTCTTTGACGCTGGTATTTTTCCATTGTTCGAGCACCGCGATAATTTATTTTCTGCGATGATGGTGAGGAAAGCAGTGACTGCGACTGTATGATGAGTCGGTTCTCCAGGGAAGCGATTAACATTCGACTCGTCAAGACTGGTCACCACAGAGTTGCCGATATTCTCGAAAGGTGAAAGGAGAGAGCCGCCACCACCACCACTAGCGTTCGGAAGTTTTGGGTATTCGTCATACCAGCACAGGGCATATAGAAATTCGATAGTTTTCCAAATTGTTCGGAGGCTATGGAACATGTCGGCCTGAAAAGTCGAGCAAAAGTATGCGTGTATTACACTGATGGAATATTGAGAAAATATAAAATCATCTGTTATCATAACTCGATGTCGCCTCGCTCATATACCCTCCAGAACGTAACGAACGATCGAACGAACACGGCGGGCCAATGAACGAATATGTTTGAACGCAATGAACGAGTGAACGCACGGCCGATCGAACGAACGCTACGAATGATCAAACGAACGCAACGGTAGAACGATCGCAAGATCGAACGAATGCGACGGTCGATCGAACGATTGCAATAAACAATCGACCGAACGAACAAACGTACGCTCCCACCGGTCGAATGAATGAACGAGCGCAACGATCGAGTGAACGAAGAAATGAACACCAGCTTCTTTTACATATCAATAAAGCAGCGATAGAATGAAAGATTTCTTTTTCTAATTCGATGCATACTTTTGTGAAGGAAAATTGAGCGTTTTTTTACCGGCAATCAACACTACCACTTCGGACCGCGATTGAGGAGAACGCAACGAATGGAAGATCGCACAAACGCAATGAGCGATCGAATGAACAAAGAAAGTTAGCTTCTTTTACGTATCGAAAAGCGGTAATTGGCCGAGGCATTTTGTTATGAAGCAAAGTTTTTTGTGAACGAAAATCGAGCGTTTTTTTCACCGAAAATCGATACTTCCACTTCGGACCGCGATTGAGCGACGATCAATCGAACGGACGAGCGATTGCACGAACGAAGAAAGTAAGCTTCTTTCAAATGTCAAACATCAGTGTTTGGCCGAGGGGTTTTTTTTCGATGCAACGCTTTTTGTAGACGAAAATCGAGCGTTTTTTTCACTGACAATCGATGCTTCCAATTCGGACCGCGATTGAGTGAACGCAATGAATAGAGGACCGAACGAACGCAATGAGCGATCGAAGGAAATCAACGAATGATCAAACGAACGGACGAGCGATCAAACGACCGTAGAAAGTAAGCTGCTCTTAGATATTAAAAAGCAGTGATTGGCCGAGGAATTTTCTTTTCGATTCATAGTTCTTTGTGAACGAAAATCGAGGGTTTTTTTCGCCCAATATCAATGCAACAAACGAGTGAAAGAACGGATCGTCCGGTCGTTCGCTCGTTCGTCCGTTAAATGAACGAAAGATCGAATGCACGCAACGAACGATCGAGTGAACGCAGCGAGTGAATGAAGGAACAAGCGATCGAACGTTCGAAAGATCGCACAATCGGAATACCGAACGAACGAGCACATCGACCGGTCCATCGAACGAACGAATGAACGAACGAACACCGCTGTCCTAAGTAGTGGTATCGATTGTCAGAGATCACATGTTCGGTGAAAAACCATGCATCGAAAAAAAAAATTCTTCGCGTAATCCCTGCTGTTTGATATGTAAAAGAACCTTGTGTTCTCTGGTTCGTTCGATCGTTCAATGCGTTCACACGTTCGTTCGTTTGATGCGTTCGCTCGATCTTTCGTTAACCCGTTGCGTCCGTTCGATCGTCCGTTCGTAGCGCTCATTCGATCGTTCGTTTCAACGTTTATTACACTTGTTCGATCTTTCGTTGTCTAATTCCTTCGTTCAATCACTGCATTTTCATATGCAAAAGAAACTTGTATTCATTCACTCGTTCGTTTATTCGTTCGTTGCGATCGTTCTATCTTTTGGTGCGTTCATTCGTTCATTTTTATGAAACGAATTGAGAATAGAATTAAAAAACCAGATATAGAAATTGACATTGAAATAAAAATTTAAAAATCGAAATCGTCATTGAAATGGAAATTTAAATGAATGTTCTCAAGCTCAAGCGATATACTTTTAGAAAGTCTGGAGATTTCGTCTCCGAGCGTGTACTCAGTCGATATTTCACGAAATTGAAATAAAAAATGAAAAACGAAATAAAAAATGGCTATCGTAATAAAGTATCGTAAAAAAAATCGAAATCGACATAAAAGGAATCGAAATCAAAATCGGTGTTCTCTTTGGCTCATTCGTTCGTTCCGTTCACTCGATCGTTCGTTCGTTGCGCTCGTTCGATCGTTTGTTTCATCGTTCATTACCCTCGTTTGATCTTTCGTTTGTTACGAACGAACGAACACCTCAGTCCAAAGTAGTGGTGTTGATTTTCAGGACAAAACTCTCTATGTTCGTTGAAAAAACCATGTATCGACAAACAAAAGTTCTTTGCGCAATCCCTGCTGTTTGACATGAAAAAGAACCTTGCGGTCGTTGATTCGGTTGATCGTTCAATGCGTTCGCACGTTCGTTCGTTCGATGCGTTCGCTCGTTCGTTCGCTCGATCTTTCGTATGTTAACCCGTTACGTCCGTTCGTTGCCTTCGCTCGATCGTTCGTTCGTTGCGTTCGCTCGATCGTTCGTTCGTTGCGTTCGCTCGATCGTTCGTTCGTTGTGCTCGTTCGATCGTTCATTCGCGCTTGACGAGTCGAATGTTAATCGCTTCACTGGAGAACCGACTCATCATACAGTCGCAGTCACTGCTTTCCTCACCATCATCGCAGAGAATAAATTATCGCGGTGCTCGAACAATAGAAAATAAAATTCTTCGCGTAATCACTGCTGTTTGATATGTAAAAGAATCTTATGTTCGTTGGTTCGTTCGATCGTTCAATGCGTTCACACGTTCGTTCGTTCGATGCGTTCGCTCGATCTTTCGTTCGTTAACCCGTTGCGTCCGTTCGATCGTTCGTTTAATCGCTCGTGCGTTCGCTCGATCGTCTGTTCGTAGCGCTCATTCGATCGTTCGTTCCAACGTTTATTACGCTTGTTCGATCTTTCGTTGTCTAATTCCTTCGTTCAATCACTGCATTTTCATATACAAAAGAAGGTTGTGTTCATTCAGTCGTTCGTTTATTCGTTCGTCGCGATCGGTCTATTCTTCGGTGCATTCGTTCGTTCATTTTTATGAAACGAATTGAAAATACAATTAAAAACCCAGATATAGAAATTGACATGGAAATAAAAATTCAGAAATCGAAATCGTCATTGAAAAGAAAATTCAAATGAATGTTCTCAAGCTATATTCTTTTTGAAAATAAAAGTTGAAATGAAAAGTTAAAAAATGAAAAACGAAATAAAAAACGGTTATTGTAATAAAATATCTTAAAAAAATCTAAATCGACATAAAAGGTATCGAAATCAAAATCGGTGTTCTTTTTGGGTCATCGGGTTCGTTCCGTTCACCCGATCGTTCGTTCGTTGCGCTCGTTCGATCGTTCGTTTCATCGTTCATTACCCTCGTATGATCTTTCGTTTGTTACGAACGAACGAACACCAGTCCAAAGTAGTGTTGTTGATTTTCAGGACAAAACTCTCGATGTTCGATGAAAAAACCGTG
>OX101794.1:4644765-4736878 GCA_944452715.1 Ophion slaviceki | reverse complement strand
ATGGACGATGAAAATTTCTCCAAACGTTTGTTCAACTATCCATTCGCTATCTAGTATGCTATGCTATATACAGGCATTGTTGCGGAATGAGTGAACTAATGCCGGGATGTTGAGGATCGTGCACACGGTGGTAAATAAAGTTGTTCGAAGACGCGACGTGTTAGCGCGGGATCCGCTTGTCTTTTTATTGAAAGAGTCAGGAGTCAATGTTTTTTTATTGTTGCGGGTGAACGAGCGGTTTTAACACTAAAGCGAAGCGGTGTAGCCAATGTCGGAGATCGCGCACTGATTTTGCTGATCTCGTGGCGATATCTCACGACTGGAGAAAAATGGCCGGTTAAGTGGAACTTTGATGACGCACGCGGTCTTGGCCAGGCCACGCGGTGCGCTTACAACTACGAAAATGCGATGTAGACTTGGCGGGTAGCGATTGCGTCTTATACGCCAATCGTGCGGGTGACGTGTGCCGAGTGCACACGTTAACTCACATTACGATTAAAAATTGCGGTGCGGGTTTAACAGCGGGTGCGGTTAAAAGAAAACTTGGACGAGACCAGCAGCGAAGTGTCGCAGAGCACGGTCAGAACGAAACAGAAAGATGAAGATGGCCGCTCTCGCGTGCCGGCCGGCACACGTCCAACAGAGCATGCGCTCTGAGGCGAGGTGAGAGCGCCCACGAGGTGCTGCCTTGGCGCGAGCCGATCGGGAAGCTCGCCCCGCTTGTAAGGCGAGGCGGAATCCCGAACAGGCATATATAGTATATATATAAGGAGTACAACTTTGCAGTGACCGTTTTTTCAAAAGTTTAAGACTTTATTATAAAAAAGTGGCTACATATTTTTTGATCAAAGTACTGCTCGTCGCTAGCTACGACCTCGGCCCATCTTTCAGGTAGCATTCGAATCCCGCGTCGATAAAAGTCTTGGTCCTTGGAGGCAATCCAGGAATCGACCAAATTTTTTACTTCTTCGTAAGTACCGAAGTGCTGGTCAGCCAAATCGTGTGCCATTGACCGGAACAAGTGATAGTCGGAAGGGGCAATGTCTGGAGAGTACGGCGGGTGGGATAAAACCTCCCATTTTAGCGTTTCCAAGTACTTTTTCACGACATTTGCAACATGGGGTCGGGCATTGTCATGCTGCAGTATCACCTTGTCATGTCTTTCGTTGAATTGTGGCCGTTTCTCTTTGAGTGCCTTACTCAAGCGCATCAACTGACGTCGGTAGAGTTCCCCTGTGATGGTTTCGGATGGTTTGAGCAGCTCATAGTACACAACGCCCAGCTGGTCCCACCAGATACACAGCATCACTTTGGATCCGTGAATATTCGGTTTGGGCGTCGATGACGGAATATGACCAGGCAGTCCCCATGATTTTCGGCGTTTAGGATTATCGTAGTGAACCCACTTTTCATCTCCAGTCACAATCCGGTGCAAAAATCCCTTCCTTTATTGTCTTTGGAGCAGTTGTTCACAGGTGAAAAATCGGCGCTCGATGTCTCTCGGCTTCAACTCATGCGGGACCCAGTTTTCTTGCTTTTGGATCATACCCATATCCCGGAGACGTTTTGAAACTGCTTGCTGGATTACTCCTAACGTCTCGGCGAGTTCCTCTTGAGTTTGGCACGAATCCTGGTCCAGCAAGGTCTCCAATTCTGCGTCTTCAAAAACTTTCTGCCTTCCGCCACCATGCTTGTTCTCGACCTCAAAATCTCCACTTTTGAAGCGTTGAAACCACCGCCGACACGTTTTCTCACTAATAGAATCCTCCCCGTAAGCATCTACAAGCAAACGGTGGGCCTCAGCCGCAGCTTTCTTGATGTTGAAGAACTAAATCATAACCTCCCGCAAATGCTGAGAATTCGGTTCGTAGGTTGCCATGTTTGAGTGCCTATAACTTTATAATGCATACACTTATCCGTTAGCTTTTTTAAATTGTTTACATTGGCAGAGCCTCTAGTTTAAAATGCCACTTTTTTTTATTGAGCTAGGGCCACTACTTCGGCCGCAGTGGCTCTCTAAGTAAAACGGTCACTGCAAAGTTGTACTCCTAATATATAAGTGTGTATGGGGTTCGGATCAATCTGAATTGTTATTCATTTTTAAAAGCATACGGTAGTGAGCGACGCGCGTGCGTGTGTGCAGTAGCAAGCGGTCCGGTGCCACACACACGTATGCTCGTGCTCGTCGGTGTGCGCGCTCTATAGCAGGTACGAATATCCGCACAAAGAGGAGAGGCCGAGAATACGGCTTCTCCCTTGCGGGCTGCTACGAGGGCGTGTGTCTGTGTGTGCCAGCAAGCGGCCCGATGCCACGACACACGTATGCTCGTGACCGTCGGTGTGCGCGCTCTATAGCAGGTACGAATATCCACACAAAGAGGAGAGGCCGAGAATACGGCTTCTCCCATGCGAGGTGCTGCGCAAAAGATTTTGACAGTTATCAGCATAATTCGCAAACTCCTGCGGTGAGTTCACCGGCGGATGAACTCATCGCGGAGCGAAGCTAACCTGCATCGCTTAGCTTGCACACGTGCATCTATGCTATCTAAACTCGCGTGTTCGCGAAAAATATATCCCCAGTGCCTCGAGCTCCCTGTGGCACCGTTTGCGTGCCGCGTTTCCCGCGTCGACGGCTTGGCCGTATATATACGCACAGTGGCGACGGGCGAAACGCACGTGTGGTTGCGTGATGCCCTATACGCGTTTTACGTGCAGCGTCGGGCGGGAGTACGCCGCCCGTTCGACGATGTTGTGCCGGGAGCGTCGTGCGTAATAATCTCCGCGGGTGGCTGTGACGTACTCCGCGGGAACATAGTATCGTGCGACTCCGAGGGATACAGTGAAGTTTTTTTTTGTTGATGAGGCGTACAGCGGGTACGTAGACGCGGACTCGCTGAATACCCCCGCGCCCTTTTGCGCGTTTATCTTGGGCCGCGTCGTTCAGTGCACGGTTTCGGGCATCGCGCATCTTGAGACCATCCCCTTCGTCTCGGACCTGCTCGCGAACCTCGGAGAGAACCGCGTCGTCGTGGCTTTGGCCGAAAACGGCACCCCACTCCCCGGCGTGCGCATGTACAAAGGGGTCGACGTCGCGACGGTGCTAATCGCGGCGTTGAACGACGGGCCCGAACCCGTCGCTTTTTACGACGCGGGGTGGCCCGACGACGGGTTCGACGACTCGTTCGAGCCGGAGGGGTGGGAGAACGTTCCGTGACACTCGTGCTCGTGCGTGCGCGCACGCGCGCGCGCGCGCGCGCGTGTGTGTGTGTGTGTGTGCGCGTGTGTGTACCCTCGGAGTTCACCGTCACCAGGAGCAGCAACGGCCTCGGTGAGTAAGACAGATTTATTTCTAAAAAAATGAATTTTCATAAAGTAAAAAAAGGGGCCGCTATGGCGAACCCTCCACACCCCTCTGCCGGGGCGCGGGAGGAGTCCCCACTCCATCCCCACCACCTCGGGTACCGAGGAGTGGGGGTCGCCATAGTGGCCCCCATACTACTCACGATACGTTATCATTATTGGGAAATCCTCTTACGTGAAAAGATAGCGGACGTTGTTCACGCTGCCGCGCCTTTTCCTGACACTCCAAAATCCTGGCTGGTACTGCCCAAACTAAATCTTATATTTTCGCAATGCGTGTTTAGCGAGGTTTAAAGGCATAAGATCGGACCTGTAGTCTTTTCGCAAACGGTTATACTCAACTATAGCTTTCGAGTTAGGTTTTACAGATGCAGGGTCATAGTTAATGAGGTGTAATCCTTGCAACGTTGTAACGCGCGATAGTGCAACATAAATTTGACCACAGATAAATATGGAATTGCCTGCTTCGACGACAGCATTTTTCAAACTAAGTCCCTGACTCTTGTGGATAGTCATACCATAACTGAGACAAATAGGAAATTATTTTCGCACAACAAACGCAGGATCCATTATTTCAAATTTAACAGCTAAACGTTCCAATGTATATTCCGACCCAGATGGCAGTAAAACTGCAATAGTTTCAACATCATCGGTATGGACATCTCGCCGTATAGAAACGATTTTTGCTATAGTACCATTAACGAGTCCAAGAGTGACATCGATATTCCTTTGAATCATTATTTGAGCACCAATCTTAACGATTATTAATTTAGCCAGCCCTGCCGTTTTCGAGCTACCCTCTCCATCATACCATAATGCTTTACAAACTCTTTTCCTCAAATAAAACTCACAGTCAATGGTATCTCTTGCAATAAGATGTATATCCACGGAAGATATTCGTGCTAACATAGCTGAATTTAAAGTATCACACTGGTGATACGTAGGAAGTAAACAGACGGTATCCGGCGGTAAACTACACATATAGGGTGACAATTATCAGGTTGATAAAAAAGTTTTGTCGCAAAAATTTTAAAAATGTCTTTTTACGTATTGACGCAATATGACATCGAGCTATGTCGAGAATATTCTAGAATGTTTTCTACTCTTCCGCGTGACAGGGTATAAAAGGGCGAGCGCGCGTTCTAGTGGACAGAAATGGCTTCGATCTCGCAGGCGGCGCGGCACGAACGCAAGCACAACGGCTAAAAATATACAGGATGCATTCAGCGAGAACGTAGTTTCTCATCGAACAGTCCAGCGTTTGTTCAATCGTTTTAAATCTGTAGACACAAGCCTTGAAGATAAGGAACGTTCCGGACGACCGTAGACCATCGATGATGAAGCATTTCTCCGCTGCATCAAAGAAAAACCGGAAGCAAGTACGCACGAGCTAGCAAGGGAACTTGGCTGCACTCAACCGTCAATAGTCAATCACTTACACAACTTGGGATACAGGAAGGTTCTAGCTCAATGGATACCACACCGTCTCACCGACGACAATAAGAACTGTCGCGTGACCATCTGCCAGTCTCTCCCGCTTCGCCACCATCGCAAGGAGTTTTTAGAAGATCTTGTGACGGGAGATGAAAGCTGGGCCTTGTATGATAACAGAACGCGTTTAGCCTACTGGCTTCCTATCGGAGAAAAACCGCCACACCAACGGAAATCTGATCGTCACTCACAAAAGGTTTTGTTGTGCTGATTCTGGGACGCAAAGGGAATGCTGTTTCATAATTTTCTCCCTGTAGGTAAGACGATCTCCTCTACACGATACATCGAAAATCTCCAGGAATTGGCAAAAGCTATAAGAAAAAAAACGGCCAAGACGCGCGACTGTGCACCTTCTCCACGACAACGCGAGACCCCATGTCGCAAAGGAAACCCACAAAACAATCACTGCCCTTCACTGGAATACCGTTCCTCATCCACCATACTCTCCCGACATCGCGCCATCTGACTACCATTTGTTCAGACATTTGAAGGCATATTTGAGAAACAAAACTTTCGAAAACGTCGACGATCTCAGAAGGGATATTTCAAATTTCTTTGAGTTCCAGCCGCCGCAGTTTTGGGCAAAGGGAATAAATGAGTTGCCAACTAGATGGTCGAGTGTCATAGAAACCGATGGCGAATATATTGTTGATTAGAAATGTTTTGTATAAAATATATACATAAATAAATTATATTGAAATTATTGCGACAAAACTTTTTTATCAACCTGATATAAAGTGGCCACCCATTTTTAAAAATTCTTGTGCGGCCATTTTGGGACGGCAAAGGTGCGCTTTTGAAATGGTTTTTCGAGAACTCTTCGAAAAAAAATATAGCGCCTAAGTGGGAAATGTATATAAAACCAAAAAAAAAAAAAAATCTGGGTAAAAATAAAAATGGCATTCCGCGCTTAGAGGAGCAAAGTGGACTTGATTCTGAACACGTAGGACCCAGATGAGGGCCTAAAAAATGGTACCATTGAGAAAAAGGTCATTGAAAAATCAATATCGAGCGATAGTTCAAACTAAACTCCGAGGAACGGCGGAGTTGGAATGGCCAGGAACGGAGTGGGCGTTGGAGCATTCACCGCTATCTTCTCGACGTGGCTGTCATGAGGTTGCAGAAGTCACCGGGAGATGTCGGGTCGTGGCTGACGTTACGATGACAGGCGTCCGAGTGTGCGAGTGTAACGTGGAATATGAATGTCGAACGGGCTTCATTTGTTTGCAGGTTCCGCGGAATCGGCGAAGAAAAAATACGAAAGCACCTAAAAGCCCTGGCCATGAGTCAATAATTAAACGAGCGATTGTCATGAGACACTCGACGACTGGCCTAACGATTCGAGCCGCGCTGGGTGGATGTACCGTTTATGAACGCAAAGAAAGCGGTCTTTCCGAAATCGTGTTTAAGGGGTCAATTAAGATAATAAAGAATGCGTGACGATTAAATGTGAATGCGGTCTTGAAGATTATGAGGAAGTAAGTTCACCTTAGAGTTTTACGGCAAGAGGAGGCGATTGAGAGTGGGATTAAAGGGGTTGAATTGCAAAACGGGACGGGTGCAAATTTGTTTGTCGAAAACGGATTACAGGACTTCCTTCAAACGGGGCGAACGTTTCATTTTTGGGTGTGAGGAAGCTCCTTAGCGAAATGTTGATTATCGCCGAGAAATGTTGAGGGGCTCACGCTAATGAAGCGCCCGCGTGAATCTTATTTTCAATCGAAGTAGAGAATTTTTACGAGATAAAGTACATTTATCGACTTGTGCAGTGACAGTTGAAACTCGAACCAAAACTCCACTTTGGGAAACCGCTTTTAAGGGGCCAAATTAAGAAGAACGGCATTACGGCATTCGCGATTTATCGTGGAACGGGTTTAATGGGTTTGTGAAAATATGGAATAGAATCAATCTACTCTTTTCAGATGCAAAATAGCGACCTAACTTTGCCGAGAGTTCGGGACTTCATTGAAGGTGTCACACAGTGGTCCGGAATTCCAAAAGGCCGGCCAAAAGTCAAAAACGTATTCAATTCGGGTGAAAGTATGTACTCGGGGGTTTTCCAGGTCGCTGAATACGAATTCGGAGTCAAAGTTCTCTTCGAATCGACGACTTTTAAATCAGGAAACGAATCCGAGTATGCATGCAAGTGTTTCTGTTGTGGAATAATCCCTACCTACTGAGAACGCCGGGCCGAGCATCGGATTCGTTCACGTTCATAGTCCACAGCAGCAGTAGCAGTGCTCAACGGCTATTTTCGTGCCGAGAGTGAAACATTTTTAAAATCACCCACTGGGAACGAGTCCGAACAGTCTCAAGATTATTTCGATAATGAAACACAAAACGGAATTTGAATGGACCGTTTTACGTATTGGATTCGTCTCGATTCGATAAAAAAACAAACGGTTGAAACGGGCGTATTTATCAACGTCGAATCTCATGTGAATTATCGTTGGAATCGACGATTTTTAAATCGGGAAACGAATCCGAGTCTGTATGTAAGTGTTTCTGTTGTGGAATAATCCCTACAAACTGAGAACGCCGCGCCGAGCATCGGATTCGTTCACGTTTACAGCCTACAGCAGCAGTAGTAGTCCTCAACGGCTTTTTTGTGCCGAGGGTGAAACTTAAAAAAAATCACCCACTCGGAACGAGTCCGAACAGTCTCAAGGTTATTTTGATAATGAAACACAAAACAGAATTTGAATGGACCGATTTCCATATTGGATTCGTCTTGATTCGATAAAAAACAAACGGTTGAAACAGGCATATTTATCAACGTCGAATCTCATGTGAATTTTCGTTCGAATCGGCGACTTTTAAATCGGGAAACGAATCCGAGTCTGCATGTAAGTGTTTCTATTGTCGAATAATCCCTACAAACTGAGAACGCCGAGCCGAGCATCGGATTCGTTAACGTCCACGGTCCACAGCAGCAGTAGTATTCCGCAATGGCTATTTTCGTGCCGAGGGTGATACATTTTTTAAAATCACCCACTGGGAACGAATCCGAACAGTCTCAAGGTTATTTCGATAATGAAACATAAAACAGAATATGAATGGACCGGTTTTCACATTAGATTCGTCTCGATCCGATAAAAACATACAGTCGGAACAGGCATATTTATCAACGTCGAATTTCATGTGAATTTTTGTTCGAATCGACGACTTTTAAACCGGGAAACGAATCCGAGTCTGCATGCAAGTGTTTCTGTTGTCGAATAATCCCTACAAACTGAGAACGCCGCGCCGAGCATCGGATTCGTTCACGTTCATAGTCCACAGCAGCAGTAGCAGTCCTCAACGGCTATTTTCGTGCCCAGAGTGAAACATTTTTAAAAATCACCCACTGGGAACGAGTCCGAACAGTCTCAAGATTATTTCGATAATGAAACACAAAACGGAATTTGAATGGACCGTTTTACGTATTGGATTCGTCTCGATTCGATAAAAAAACAAACGGTTGAAACGGGCGTATTTATCAACGTCGAATCTCATGTGAATTATCGTTGGAATCGACGATTTTTAAATCGGGAAACGAATCCGAGTCTGTATGTAAGTGTTTCTGTTGTGGAATAATCCCTACAAACTGAGAACGCCGCGCCGAGCATCGGATTCGTTCACGTTTACAGCCTACAGCAGCAGTAGTAGTCCTCAACGGCTTTTTTGTGCCGAGGGTGAAACTTAAAAAAAATCACCCACTCGGAACGAGTCCGAACAGTCTCAAGGTTATTTTGATAATGAAACACAAAACAGAATTTGAATGGACCGATTTCCATATTGGATTCGTCTTGATTCGATAAAAAACAAACGGTTGAAACAGGCATATTTATCAACGTCGAATCTCATGTGAATTTTCGTTCGAATCGGCGACTTTTAAATCGGGAAACGAATCCGAGTCTGCATGTAAGTGTTTCTATTGTCGAATAATCCCTACAAACTGAGAACGCCGAGCCGAGCATCGGATTCGTTAACGTCCACGGTCCACAGCAGCAGTAGTATTCCGCAATGGCTATTTTCGTGCCGAGGGTGATACATTTTTTAAAATCACCCACTGGGAACGAATCCGAACAGTCTCAAGGTTATTTCGATAATGAAACATAAAACAGAATATGAATGGACCGGTTTTCACATTAGATTCGTCTCGATCCGATAAAAACATACAGTCGGAACAGGCATATTTATCAACGTCGGATTTCATGTGAATTTTTGTTCGAATCGACGACTTTTAAACCGGGAAACGAATCCGAGTCTGCATGCAAGTGTTTCTGTTGTCGAATAATCCCTACAAACTGAGAACGCCGCGCCGAGCATCGGATTCGTTCACGTTCATAGTCCACAGCAGCAGTAGCAGTCCTCAACGGCTATTTTCGTGCCCAGAGTGAAACATTTTTAAAAATCACCCACTGGGAACGAGTCCGAACAGTCTCAAGGTTATTTCGATAATGAAACACAAAACAGAATTTGAATGGACCGTTTTACATATTGGATTCGTCTCGATTCGATAAAAAACAAACGGTTGAAACGGGCGTATTTATCGACGTCGAATCTCATGTGAATTTTCGTTCGAATCGACGACTTTTAAATCGGGAAACGAATCCGAGTCTGCATGCAAGTATTTCTGTTGTCGAAAAATTCCTACAAACTGAGAACGCCGCGCCGAGCATCGGATTCGTTCACGTTCACAATCCACAGAAGCAGTAGTAGTCCTCAACGGCTTTTTTCGTGCCGAGGGTGAAACATTTTTCAAAATCACCCTCTGGGAACGAATCCGAACAGTCTCAAGGTTATTTCGATAATGAAACACAAAACAGAATATGAATGGACCGGTCTTCACATTGGAGTCGTCTCGATCCGATAAAAAAAACATACAGTTGGAACAGGCGTATTTATCAACGTCGAATTTCATGTGAATTTTCGTTCGAATCGACGACTTTTAAATCGGGAAACGAATCCGAGTCTGCATGCAAGCGTTTCTGTTATCGAAAAATGCCTACAAACTGAGAACGCCGCGCCGAGCATCGGATTCGTTCACGTTCATAGTCCACAGCAGCAGTAGGAGTCCTCAATGGCTATTTTCGTGCCCAGGGTGATACATTTTTAAAAATCATCCACTGGGAACGAATTCGAACATTCCACAGCAGCAGTAGTCAGAGCCGGTTTATGCACTAGGCTCGCTAGGCCCCGGCCTAGGGCGCCGCTGCAAAGGGGGCGTCGCGCGTCGGCGGGATCCACAAATACGCGCGCCCCTTCTTATCTCGCCCCCTTATGACCGGCGAGTGGCGGGTGGGGGGGGGGGGGGGGCTGACTTTCTCAGGGCTGGGGCACTAATTTTCGTAAACCGGTCCTGGCAGTAGCAGTTCTCAATGGCTATTTTCAATGGTCGTCGATTCGAACGAAAATTGACGTGAGATTCGACGTTGATAAATACGCCTGTTCCAACGGTATGTTTTTTTTTATCGGATCGAGACGAATCCAATGTGAAAACCGGTCCATTCATATTCTGTTTTGTGTTTCATTATCGAAATAATTTTGAGACTGTTCGAATTCGTTCCCAGTGGGTGATTTTGAAAAATGTATCACCCTCGGCACGAAAATATCCATTGAGGACTCCTACTACTGCTATGGACTATGAACGTGAACGAATCAGATGCTCGGCGCGGCGTTCTCAGTTTGTAGGGACTATTCGACAACAGAAACACTTGCATGCAGACTCGGATTCGTTTCCCGATTTAAAAGTCGTTGATTCGAACGAAAATTCACATGAGATTCGACTTTGATAAATACGCCTGTTCCAACTGTATGTTTTTTATCGGATCGAGACGAATCCAACGTGAAAACCGGTCCATTCATATTTCGTTTTGTGTTTCATTATCGAAATAACCTTGAGACTGTTCGGATTCGTTCCCAGTGGGTGATTTTTTTCAAGTTTCACCCTCGGCACGAAAAAAGCCGTTGAGGACTACTACTGCTGCTGTGGACTGTGAACGTGAACGAATTCGATGCTCGGCGCGGCGTTCTCAGTTTGTAGGGATTATTTCACAACAGAAACACTCACATGCAGACTCGGATTCGTTTCCCGATTTAAAAGTCGTCGATTTGAACGAAAATTCAGATGAGATTCGACGTTGATAAATACGCCCGTTTCAACCGTTTGTTTTTTATCGAATCGAGACGAATCCAATACGTAAAACGGTCCATTCAAATTCTGTTTTGTGTTTCATTATCGAAATAACCTTGAGACTGTTCGGACTCGTTCCCAGTGGGTGATTTTTAAAATGTTTCACTCTCGGCACGAAAATAGCCGTTGAGCACTGCTACTGCTGCTGTGGACTATGAACGTGAACGAATCCGATGCTCGGCACGGCGTTCTCAGTAGGTAGGGAGTATTCTACAACAGAAACACTTGCATGCATACTCGGATTCGTTTCCTGATTTAAAAGTCGTCGATTCGAAGAGAACTTTGACTCCGAATTCGTATTCAGTGACCTGGAAAACCCCCGAGTACAGACTTTCACCCGAATTGAATACGTTTTTGACTTTTGGCCGGCTTTTTGGGATTCCGGACCACTGTGTGACACCTTCAATGAGGTCCCGGACTCGACGCAAAGTTAGGTCGCTATTTTGCATCTGAAAAGAGTAGATTGATTCTATTCCATATTTTCACAAACCCATTAAACCCGTTCCACGATAAATCGCGAATGCCGTAATGCCGTTCTTCTTAATTTTGCCCCTTAAATGCGGTTTCCCAAAGTCGAGTTTTCGTTCAAGTTTCAACTGTCACTGCACAAGTCGATAAATGTACTTTATCTCGTAAAAATTCTCTACTTCGATTCAAAATAAGATTCACGCGTGCGCTTCTTCAGCGTGAGCCCCTTAACATTTCTCGGCGATAATCAACATTTCGCTAAGGAGCTTCCTCACACCCAAAAACGAAACGTTCGCCCCGTTTGAAGGAAGTAGTCTGATCCGTTTTCGACAAACAAATTTGCACGCGTCCCGTTTTGCAATTCAACCCCTTAAATCCCACTCTCAATCGCCTCCTCTTGCCGTAAAACTCTAAGGTAAATTTACTTCCTCATAATCTTTAAGACTGCATTCACATTTAATCGTCACGCATTCTTTGTTATCTTAATTGATCCCTTAAACACGATTTTGGGAAGACCGCTTTCTTTGCGTTCACAAACGGTACATCCACCCAGCGCGGCTCGAATCGTTAGGCCAGTCGTCGAGTGTCTCATGACAATCGCTCGTTTAATTATTGACTCATGGCCAGGGCTTTTAGGTACTTTCGTATTTTTTCTTCGCCGATTCCGCGGAACCTGCAAACAAATGAAGCCCGTTCGACATTCATATTCCACGTTACACTCGCACACTCGGACGCCTGTCATCGTAACGTCTGCCCCGACCCGACATCTCTCGTCGACTTCTACAACCTCATGACAGCCACGTTAAGAAGATAGCGGCGAATGCTCCAACGCCCACTCCGTTCCTGGCCATTCCAACTCCGCCGTTCCTCGGAATTCCGTTTGAACTATCGTTCGATATTGATTTTTCAATGGCCTTTTTCTCAATGCTACCATTTTTTGAAGCCCTCATCCGGGTCCAACGTGTTCAGAATCAAGTCCACTTTGCTTCTCTAAGCGCGGAATGGCATTTTTATTTTTACCAGAATTTTTTTTTTTGGTGTCATATACTTTTCCCACATAGGCGCTATATTTTTTTTCGAAGAATTCTCGAAAAACCATTTCAAAAGCGCACCTTTGCCGTCCCAAAATGGCCGCGCAAGAATTTTAAAAAATGGGTGGCCACTTTATAATTGTCACCCTGTATAATCACATAATTCATGTATTCGACCGTCGATAGTTTGTTCGTTAAACTGTAATTTTCTTGATTCCAAAGCCTTTGTATCAGAATCAGTTACAATGCCTACTCGAATCCTGGATAACAGATCTTTATACGAAACATCGTCCTTTTGACGCATATTTATCGTCAATTCATCATAATGAAATAATGTTATCCGTAAATGGGTGGAACCCATTGCACCATTGTATTTTTCTATCTTATCTGGCGATAGCATCACAAATACTTGTTCTTCGTGTACGGGCGGAAGCTGTAATAAATCGCCGAACAAGAGAATATGTTTCTTTCCGAACCAACCATCCCCTGAATCGGACGTATTGAATATTTCTGTCAACCGCAAATGAATGTACATCAAAGTGACATTGCAAATCATAGAAATTTCGTCAATGATTAGCAATGCGACAGTTTTCAGCTCATGGCGCAATAGTTTAAGAACCCCATCTGAAAGTGGCCTATATTTAGGAGTACGACCATGTTCGACTGGCAATTGGAATAAGCGGTGAATTGTCAAACCATCTACATTAAATGCGGCTATTCCCGTTGGAGCGGTTACCGCTGTATCTTTATTGAGATTTTTCTTTATCCAAGTTCTAATAGTTTTTATAAGAAAACTTTTTCCAGTTCCTCCTTCTCCACTGACATATATTCTGATAATCGTTTCATCTGAGGGTAGAGCATGAATAACTTTGTCAAAAATCCGTTTCTTATCCAAGTTTAATTCTTGTATCATTTGCGAGAGGTTGTTAACTTGAAGATGATGTACGCCATCTTTGAAATCTTTGATTGCTTCCTCAACCTCAACGGGAACACATTCTAACTCATTGTTATTATCTGAATGATCCTTTTTGTTTTCGGGACTATTCACCAAATGTCTGTCAACTTCTTCATTAACATAATCAATTGCCTTTCTTATTTCCGTTATTTTATCATGATATTATAAAGCCGCTACGAGCTCCAACTGTATCGCCGAAAAGGTTTCAGTATACGTATTATAATCATTTTTTAATTCCTCACATTTGCGCCAAGGTTTGAATAAAAGCAATAAAGTGTAATAGTAGCGCTCAGGTTCAGTTTTAACATTATATATATATATATATATAATGATTTATAAGTAAACCTATTGAGCGCTTCTTCAAATATGTAGATTTATCGATTTCTTATACTTCTAGCATTTTGGGTTTAATTTTTGTGATATCGTACCACTTGACGAAATCGTAGAGATTGAGGAAATCTAATTGACCCGGTCTGTTCGGGTAATAAGTATCAATAACAGAAGGATATAATAAATCGGTCGATTCGGGATAGAATTTCTCAATATCCTTACGGTTTTTTAATTTTCTACTTCGAATAGTATTTACGTCCAACCACTTGATAGTAGTTTGAGGATCAGTTCCGTGCAATGGAATACCGAGGACGCTATCAGCAGCTTCAAGAGCACCGCATTCACGATGACTCAACAAACGCATGGCCCAATTCCAAAGATTACTAGCCACGGATTTAGAAGAATTTATAATATCTGTTGAACTGCAGTTATTACCCTTTTCAGGTTTAACAATATACTTTGTCGTGTAATATGTTAATATTGTGGAATACTCACCAACGAATTGTATATCCATGTTCCTTCCCAAACACAGAGTACAGCCGGGTTATAATCATTAATGTAAGCTTCAGCAGGGCAACGTGGTAGATCATAGGGTCTGCTTTTTGTTCGTAAAGTCTTTTTACCAGCAATTGAGACAGCGACATCGCGGAGCTTAAAAGTTTCCGTTAAGGGACGAGGATGACCAAATCTGCAACGCCGGATGAAACCAGTTGTTGTCTTTTTATTTCGTAAGCAATAAGAATTATGACTGTGTTTCTGATAACTATTTACTCGTCTGTATAGTTGCGGTGAGACATTCTTGTCCGGCATCCTGCACGTTACATAACTAAGTATAAACGAGGCAACATCTTCCGGTGGAGACTTACCTATTATCGGGGCATCCTTGACCCAAATTAGAAGGTGGAAATGTTGAGCACCTCTACTTTGATATTCTGTACGCCAGAAATAATGTTCTACTTTTCCTATCGGGTTAGCAGGTGAAATAATGAAATCGAGCATAGCTTTGAATTTAATATCAATAAATCTGGACGTAGCCACCGGATCAGCAACTATAAGTTCCATCGGGTTAATTTTCGTCGTCGGTGGAACTTTGTGTAGATCACGAAGATGTTCAATTAAATGATCCCAAAGCCACTCACTGGGACCGATTGTTAAAAACCATGTAGCCGGGCCATAATGACGAGACATACACAATAAATTACTTCTAGGAATTCTCCAATATTGTTCCGTATTACGTAATCTAGAAAATATTGTCTTTAAATTAGATTCTAATTGCCCTTTAGACATTTTATCAAGGTAATATACCTGCGGTATATTTCTCGCGAGGATTTGTTATGTTCAGTTTATGGAAGATACCAGCATTCATTTGTCGTATATTGTTATTGTTTAACGTATAAAGAGATATTGAATATCTAACCGAAATTGCGGATGTTTCGACATAAATCTAGACTTGTAAAATTCAAAGTCAGTTAAAGGAACGGCTCTTTCTTCGTCCTGACCGTTCTCCCCGTACGGATATAAATCTGGAAAACATTTTAAGTCTAAATGTTTAAGACGTTTATTCAAAGGGACATCATGGATCTTCAGCATTAGATAAAGATCGGTTGCAGAAAAATTAATCCTTTTTTCATGGACGGGATAAAAAACTGTTCATAATATCGATGCGATTGCGACATCTGAGGGACGAGCGCACCTTTCTTTTCTTCGTTTAATTCGATATTGGACCTTGGGTCTCCACTTTTTGTATTGCACGACACAATATCATCAGCCTTTACTGGCACACTTACCGGACAAGGCTTGTGTTCCTCTTGAAACTCAACATTATTCATTTTTTCTAACAATTCTTCATGACATTTTGGTAACTCTATACCTAAACATAGAGGATTGTTCGACTGTAACCAACTCAAGGCCGTCCATACTTTTTTCAACTTTACTAATAGTTCCCATACGATTTTAGATTTTGTAGGAATGCCCCGAATGATTATGTACAACTCATGATTGCAATTAATTGGTTCGTATGGAGGACATCTTTTTTTTTGAAGTTTCCTCGGTCAGTAGCGGTAAAATAAAGCTGGTGCCTACTGCCTTAGGAACTAGATTCTTGTGTGGGAGCTTTTTATTCATAACAGTCCCTAATCGTTGCACAACTTGAAATGCTTTTGCACGTTGAATTAATTTTTTTTTCATAAGTATTCAGTCCCATTACTTCGTAAGGAACTTCCCGAACGTTAAGATCATTCAAAACGCAAGTTGGCGGCATCTTGTTTTCCCTGAACTTTCCATGAAAATATCGGCAGATATGATTATTATCTTCTATTATCATCCTTTGACGAAGGAATTCCTCAAATTTATCCCATTCATCTCCGTATTTAGACACTTTAGAGACTGCGATGCGGATGATATTGCTTTCAAGACAGAGTTTTTCGCAAAAGATGCAGGGAAAGCGCGGAACATCCATCGACCGTTTAGTAAAAGCCATGAACGCAGAAATGAATTCGGTTCTTATCTGAGTTTCGTCTAGATTAATTTCTTTTGCATTTATTTTAAATGCTTGGGCTGTCCGTTCAGCTTGATCAGCAATATCTTGAAGCATTTCGATGTCATTTTTATTTAAAGCCTCATCTAGACTCGTTAATTTCTTATTCAAAAACATAAGATGATACATCAATCTAAAGATGCGTCGAATAGCCGGAAAATGAGAAGATAAAATTTGTATTGACAACAATTTGGACGAACATGTGTTTGGGTTGATATAACAACCGTGAGAATGACCAAGTTTCTCTGTGCTCATGTTATTTGAACATTTATTAATACGACGTAAAAAGCTGTCCAATTTAATAAGTGTGCAATTCATAAACTGCTGGAAGATATTGTAATGTCGGTTCGATGGGTTTGGTTGGTTTTTATTTTGAACGAGCAGTCTGACTCGCTACAGAACTCGGTTTTAGGACGGAACCACTCGGTTAACACAAGGTTGAGCTACTTGACACGCGTTTATTCAAATGATCGTCGAACAGCGATTCGGTGTGATACAAATTCGATGACTTAATGACTAACTTAGCTTAGATTCGTCGCATTTTATAGAAGTAGGGCCTGAGAAAATTGAGGTAGTGGGAGGAAGGGCCAACGTGACGCTTGGGTCGTCGTTCGAGAATTTTCCATTGGGAGGAAGGGCCTACGTAATGTTTGGAGTGTTGTCCGAAAGGGTTTCCGAGAAATGCAGCTACATCGAGCGGAAATAGTCAAACACGATCGTTAGAAGAAAAATATGGCCCTTCTAATCTTTGAGTCGAACTCTTCGTAGGGATGCAGGCGGATGCAATAAATTTGGGAGATCAAGTCGGACCGTGAGAAAAGGAAAAGTGAAAAATTCCCAGAATATATTACAATACCTTTTAAATGATTTACCATTTGATCATTGTTCGTTTTACATATTTGAGTGCATTTCCATGATTTTCTTGTTTTGCTTTTAGTTTGTATTAAAGGTAATATATTCATAGCTTTACCTTCTGAATTCATTATGATCGGTTCAATTCGATTCAAAATATGGTACATAATTTCTCTAAAATATGCCTCTGAAGAAGGATTATGCAGAGATTCTCCACATAACATTTGAATAAACTCGTTACGATCGAAACATGAATAACCGGTAATACGTGTGAGACGTACTTTAATTTTGTCTTTAGTATCTTTCAGTCTTTTTTAATTGAACAATATATGTCTGTCCAGTATAAAAACACCACTTTACAATTCGTTCGGCTTCGAGTCGGCAGTCCAAAGGAGAAAAGCCCGTTAAAACAGACGACAAGTTTCGAACATACCTCTCTTTGGTATATTTAGATTTCACCCAAGTATTCTTTTTAATAAATGTAAAATATATTTTTTAAATATTTTTGCTGATGCGCACCTTATTATAACGCTTGATGGATCTATAATGTGCCTTTTGCATATCCTTTTTCTTTTCATTGTGAACTTGATAATAATCGCGCAGATATTTATTTCGAAAACATCTATTATGTACCGATGGAATTTTAGATTCCACTAATACGTGCGAATTACTTTCACTAACTGCTACATTATCAGTATCATCGCCCAATTTGACATCATTATTTTCTAATGTCTTTTTACACTCCGCTTTCACGAAATTAGAAACTTTTCGTTTGTAATAATTTAGTGGGGTTGCAGCATGAGCAAGATTGTCGTCATTCTGATCAGTTACAGTCATCTCAGATACTTTGCTAACGGAAAATTCTCTCCGCCCTGTTTTATTATTCTTATTAATCGCTTCTGACGGACAAGGCTCCTGTACATTGTGGTCACCTTGAACCACACATGATATAACGTCAGCCTCCAGTGTCTGGCCAGGAAAATGTTCAACTTTTCTTGATTGAAACATATATAGGCAATGTTCACGCATACGTAGATGGTCATATGTAACGCTCTCTGGTTTCATATCCCCTAAGATTGATACGGCAAATGCCATCGAAAACAATGCACAATCATTACTATTTGGCTGTTTTTCAACCGGCGGAAATACGACGGAATTGGTTTCACTAAAATTATAATAGGGAAATAATTTTTCTAGGTACACCTTATGATAGCGGTGCAGCTGCTTATGCCTGATAGAATCAAATATATATATTTGTTTCGTATCATAATAACTGCATACCCAATGACCATTTTCATGAGGCTTATATGCAGGCATTATCAATTGGTCGCAGCTGAATAAAATCTGAATATGCTTTCGATTTTTTGCAACCGCCTCGATTCGATCCGGGCGATAAAGATGCCATGGTGATCGCTGCTCGAATTCTGAATTAGACGCAACGTATAATATTTTTCCAAATTCCTCAACATGATCGGCATTGAGCTGAGAACCGTCGCTAATTAGACGATTCTGACGAACGTGGAATGGTTCAAAATCAACGTTTGGTATCATAGTCATATCACCAATAGTAATAACTAGATTGTTTTTCGTGTCATTTGAAACCTTAGGTAGTGCGTGTTGACACACTTTATCAACATCTAATAACAAGCATCTAGGATTTCGAGTTTTCCTCTTGTTTTTTGAAACTTTCCGGCTCTTTAGTACCTTTTAGCTAGCATGTTCTACTAATCTTGCACATGAGACATTTTGCGATACAACGATAGGTTGCTCAACTTGAGACTTTTCAAAATCCGGGATACTATGGTTGGGATTTGTTGTATTTTTAATAGTGGCTTCAATATTTAATTCTTTCATAACGGTGTCGCAACTTTTACCGCATAGATTATTTACATTCACCTGGCTTATTTTCATATCCTTGATTTGCGTAACTGGACTCAATCTTTTACTTTTAACTTCCCACGTCACAGTCGACTCAACTCGAATTTGATTCTTTACGTTTTCTAGGTGCAGTTTTTGATTTTTTTCTGTTATCTTGTCTTCAATACAACTCTTTTTTAGAACAGCATCGTTGTTTTCGGCACCCGAAGGATTTTTTATTTTCGTGCCACGGCTTTTCGCTTCTTTTGTACCTCTTTTAGAGGCAATATTTTATTTCTATCAATTACATCACGTGGGAAATGTTCAATACATTGCAACTCAAGCATCTTCAGCAAATGTGCACGCATGCCGGGCTCAAAATATCGAACCTTATTCGGTTTCAATCCGTACAATATTGATACGGCAAATGCCATTGCGTACAATCCACAATCATTCGAATTTGGCTGCTTATCGACCGATGGAAACAAAATTGCACCTGTTTTATCGAAGTCATAAAAAGGAAATAATGTTTCGAGATAAAATTTATGTAGCTTATGTAGAGTGTTACTACCCGCAAAGTCGTAAATGTTATTTTTTTCCATTATAAAAGCTGCAAACCCAATGACCTGAAGGTTCTTTACCATTTTCGTTTTCTGGGACTAACCCAACGCAGCTGAACAACATTTGGACATGCTTCTTGTTTGCTGGTACAGGCTGTATTATATACTCGGGAAAATATATATTATGTTGCGGTTGCATGTGAAATTCGAAACCAGCGGCCGCATTAAATAGTTTCGCAAACTTTCCAACATGATAATCATTAATCCAACCCTTATTAACGATGCAGTTTTTCTGACGCAATGCGTAATTTGTTTCTGAAGCCTTCTTTAGCTCAGTACTACTCACTTTCAGACTAGAACCGACCCTTTCGCCACCCGAAGAATCTTTCATATTCATCTGACTAGATTGAACATCTTCGAGTTGTGACTTTTGACATAATTGATTCCTTTTCGCTCTTGATACCGTAGACAACGCAACGGCATTCCGTTTCTTTTGTACCTCTTCAAGGGGTAATATTATATTTGTATCAACTGTGTCGCGTGGAAAATGTTTGATACGTTGTATCTCAAAAATCCTAAGCAAATGTGCACGCATACCTGGTTGGAAATACCGGACATTCTGCGGTTTTAATCCATACAATATTGATACAGCAAAAACCATTGCATACAACGCGCAATCGTTCGAATTTGGCTGCTTATCTACCGCCGGAAACGATATTGCACCGATCTTGTCGAAGTCATAAAACGGAAATCATTTTTCGAGGTACAGCCTATGAAGCTTATGCAGCGTCTTACCGCCCGCAGAATCGTAGATGTGAATGTTTTCCCCGTCATAAAAGCTGCACACCCAATGACCGCCTGAAGGTTCTTCAAGATTTTCCGTGACTAGCTTACTACAGCTAAATAATATCTGCACGTGTTGCTTATTCTTTGGTACAGGCTGTATATACTCAGGTAAATAGATGTAACACTGAGGTTGCATCAGAAAGGAGAAAACAGCCGCCAGGTTAAATAGTTTCACAAATGCTTCAATGTGATCATCATTGAGCCAATCGCCATTAGCGATGCAACTCTTCTGGCGAGTGTCGTAATTTGATTTTATCATTTATGATTATCGACTTTTAACTATGGGACTAAGCGCTTAAACTTTTGCACCTTGGATAAGTTCCAAAATACAAACAACAGCAGCTTAAGGCGCTAAAAAGCGGCCAACAAGGGGCTAAACTATACCACTAAGCGCTCGAACTTTTGCACCTTGGTGAGTTCCAATATACAAAGAGTACAGCAGCTCAAGGCGCTTGAAAGCTACCAATTCGGTTACTTGCACCGAATTTAGTGTTTTATTAAATTAATAAAGGAGAGGGCACGAAGGTAAGGGACAAATAAATAAAGGAATAAAAAAAGAGCCGGATTAAAAAACCAAAATATTGCCGTTTTCTGCAATGAAGAAAACCTGAAAAGAAATGCAATTTTTAACAACTCAAAAACGAGGAGGTTAAACGTCGTTTTAATTGTAGGTTTATATTGTAGGTAATTAATATGAATTAATATAAGATGAACATTCCGTCCTTAATTTTTGGACTACCATGCAGTTTCGAGAGAACCGTGTGTCGGTTAGAGAAAACATTTTCTGAGGAATAAATATTCGAAGCTTCGTGAATGTTTTTCGAGGAGTCTTGTTGAAGAAACTTTTCAAACTTCTCCGCACCACAGACATTTCTTACTAGTTCGCATTCCCGGATTCTGATTTAATGAGGATAGCATGGCAGAGACAACGATATTTATGATAATGTTTCACAGGCATTATGAGACTACTGCGTAGCAGTAATGCCAGATGGTCGTTGCGATGTACTCCCAGAAATGATTTCTTTCCCCCCTAATAATCCCCTAAACTATTCCCACCAAAGAGATGGTGAGGTGACCGCGGTTTTTAAATGTGATGGCGATTTTGAAAAAAACAGACGACGGTGCATAAGACATTAATGGCATCTTTAATGATGTCTACGCTGCACCCCGTTACAATTGAACTGAAAGATTAAAGTATTTCAACAATCCCATTCAGCCTAGTGTGCTGTCAAATGGATGACGAGATAAATCGATGAATGTGTGCTTAAGGTGAAATTACACATCGAATGAGGCGCCATAAGTGCTAGCGAGATAGCTCCATAGTCATTCGTAGTTTTCTCATAAACACAGGGCTGACGACCGATATTTGCAACACTGAAAGATTTTGGGCTGGCACCAACACAGTTGATGCAGCGGGAAATAAAAAAATTGAGAATTTCTGAAAGCTCATCGTCGCGCTTCTTAGTTTGCAGTTTTCGAATGCCGTCGTCGAACGCGCATTTTCCATCACAGAGATTGTTGAAGACAAGTTATGAAACAGAATGTCGGTTAGAATTGTTGAATGAATTTTATAGGTTCACCGCATTCTCAATGTCGAATTCTTCCAATTTATACCAACCGCAGCGATGCCCAATCGCTTCAATTCCGAAATGGTGTATCCATTTCATTCATTTTTCTATAAATGAATTTCTTTCATTGATTTACAACAAAGAAATATAGTTTCTGTCCTGCAGTAAACAATTTACGCGAGCTTACTTTGTCGTTAACGTGGTTTATTGTCAAGTAGCGACTGGATTTCGTTTCCAGGTAGCAAAACGTTTATGAAAACGTGTAAAACGTAAGTGCCGGTAAAAAAAAGTCACAGGAATATGGTAAACAGGTAATATGAATATTCCCCTGAATAATCTTCTCCCCTGTTTGCCTCCTAACACGAGCAAAAAATAACCCTAAATCTGAGGGGACATCCCCTGATCTGGCAACACTGCTACGTAGTCTCAAAGAAAGAATCATGTACCATTCATGGAAACGATTTTCCGATGAAAGAATACTCAAGGTATCTATAACATTCTGTTGAAACGCCTCTGTGAGAAAATTGTCTAGGCTTCCTCTTATAAGGGACATCTCTCACGAATTCTGATTTACGGACGGCCTGTCAGCAAAATCACATTTTTTATGTTTTATAAACATCATGCGGAATCTCCTACACAATCACAAAGCAACCATATGCCTTTGAAACCTCGGTAATTTTTTTTATGTATGTTTTTGAGAAAACTACGTTTTATGTCACTTAAGGCATTCCTCATTAATTCTAAATTCCAGTGGGACTGACGACAACAGTTAAAAGAATAATTATTATTTTCATCTGTATTATGATGAATGTTTGGACTACCACATACGCAAAAGAATTGAGTCATTCACAGAAAGTGAAATTTGACAAAAATTAATTGTTAACAATTTGATGAAACTGATAAAAGAATATTTGAAGCTTCTTCAATGGTTTTTTTTAAAAGCCTTCTTTGGAAAAATGTTCAGATTTCTCCTTTAACGGCAATATCGAACAGTTTTTATGAATGTGTTCATAGGTACTATAGTGTATTTCTGGACTAGCAGGTAGTGTCAAAACAAAATCATATAGCAGTGATGAAAAATATTCAAAAATTAATCCAGCTTCAGTAATATTTTTTAAAAGTTTATTTACGAAAATTTTCCAGCCCTCGTCTCGCAAAAGGGATTTTCCGCTGATGGTTATTTCCAGAGGGTCTGATGACACAATAAAATATATTTCTTCGTAATGCGTATAAAACATTATATATATATATATATATATATATATGAAGAAAATGATACCATCACTAGAGAAATACGTGGAAAAAACAAACTGACTGTGAATATTGATAAACCAAAATTATTTAAATAAAAAAAGATTTTTCGAACCACGTTTTTAAACGGACTAAAAAGTATAAAATATTTTCTCTTAGCCCCATACAGATTCATAACCCAATACAGATTCCTTACCCAAGATTGCCCTGAAAATATGTAATTGTGAATTATTAATAGCTGGGTAAATACTTGTAAGATTTAAAACGAAAAACGTGGGGCGCGTGGAATAGATGGAGTGTAGGTAGAAGCTGTCGTTGAGAAAACTCACACAACAGTTCATATCATTTGCAGTGCAATCAAGTTGTTAGTGACTTACAATTAGGTGAACTATTCGTGCATCAATTATCTATTGCATGCGTCCCACGTTTTTCGAAAGAGGTATACAAAAAACACCAAAAAAATACAAGACTGGAACAACAGTGAGAATTCGTTGTATCTTAGGGAGTACAAAAATCGAAAATAATATATTCAAATCGAAGAGTAGTGGGAAGAGAAGGGCCTTGAGGAAAGAACAAAAGAAACATGGGCAAGGCTAAGATGTGGAAATATAGGAAAAGGAGGCAAAAAAGGATACGCAAATACCCTATGCCGGCATTATACGAAAGAAAAAGAAAGGTGGAACACATTCTTGAATGCAACATCAAATAAAAAATCGATAAGAAAGTGGTAGATGGTTTGGAAAAGTGGCGAATAGGCTACAATCGGGAGGCACTAACAAGTAAACGTTACGAGGTCGATGTCTCTGATTTCGATGAAATTTGGCATGCTTATAGAATGGGTAAAAATCGGCGACACGTATTTTTTTTATCGGCGGAACCCGATTTTTAAGGGTTGAAAAGCACCCTTGAAAATTAGGGTGTTTTTCGTTTTTCGTCGATAACGTTTTAACGGTACGAGATATGAAAAAACTTCAAATTGCAACAATGTTTATTTTTTCGTGTACTATACACTGGAGATGAGAACGATGCAGATAGCAACAAATTTCATATTGTTTATTGCAAAAATGAAATTTTTTCAACCGTATGTCGGAGATTTTTTAATCGATTGGGATGTAAATTTGCATACATGTAGAGAATGGAAAAGTGCGGATACGGATTTTTTCTTTTTCCGATATCTCACAATTAAGGGGTGAAACTGCCCGTCGATTTTTTTTGCCGAGAGCATCGTATAATCAGCTAGTCGTTTGGCATTTCGGTCTAAATTCACGTCAATATATATTCGTGTTATGACGCAATTGCATATTTGTAACATTCCAGCCGCCCCCCCCCCCCCAACGGTCCCTCTCTCGAAAGGCAAACGTTCAAAGGTCTTCCGTGCGGCATGGACGAACATTTCTAGAAATAAAAATGGTTTACAAAGAAAGTACAATCAGTCAAAATAGTCGATACACATTTTCTCGTTGTCGAAATAAAAATAAAGTTCGAATGGAAATGATGTTGTATTTTTCGACTACTAGACGTTCATGATGATAATGATGAGTACAGCAACAAATGGCGTGTTGTTTATTGCAATAATTCGTGAATTGTGAAAAATCACTCTTCAGTTTCCCACTCATATGGGCAGAAACAAGGCTCGCAATCACGGACTGACTTCGTGCTTCGGAAAGCAACTGGATTACAATTGTATATTTACGAAGAAATTCTACTACGCTCACCGTATCGAAGGCATTATCTGTAGAGGTTACAGCGTTTTTGGGTTGCCGCTGCAACTCATGAACAGAATGATGCAAACATTTTTATCAGCTTATAACGCAGCATAATTTAATCTTTATCTTTAACTTTAATTTCACAAACAGCGGAACCAATGAACGAAAGAAATAAATCTTCGCAAACAGCGACTACGGTGCAAAGAGCGGCTCTCATGATAACCTTGAAATCGCCTTATTAAAGATTAATAGTAGTTCTGGTAATAGCGTGTGTCGTCGTTGTTTTTTTCGTGTGTATTTATCAATTGGGTTTCAAGTCATATAAATTCACCAACGATTATTATTGCTGCAGTTACGACGGAGAAGCCAGCCATACATTTTGTGTTCGAAATACAAATAAAAATGTCCGTTAATCCGGTGAATGTTATTCAACTTCTATCCATAGCGATAAGTGCTATGAACTTGCCTCGCACTCCAATCACCAAACAGGAAGAACAGTTCAGTAAGGATCTAGAAAACATGATCATTAAAGCGATGGATCAACCTATGAAAATGGAAGTCGAAACTGGTTTGGATTTTCTGTCACCAAATGAAATTCATGAAGCAGCCGTAATAGAAGATGACAGTGAAGGAGATTGGCACGGACAACGATACCTAGATCCAAAAATTAATGAAAATGTATGTACCCAAGATATAGAAGAATTGAGTTACGAATACAAGACAAGAGCTGTAGATTACTGGAGATCCGGGGCAAATGGGAATAGAAAGTTATCATCTGTTCAAACGAAATTCAAGAAGGTGAAATCAGAGCCGCAGTTGCGCCGGTGGGCCCATAGTATAAATAAGGGTGGCACCTACAAAGAAAAGTTAACAAAAATAGCTCACTACACTTTAAACAATTTTAATGATGCTTTGGACAGAAGGCTGCCTGTCCATGATATAGATATTCGCCGATGGGCCTTACGTGCACGAGAAATTGTAGAAATACCAGCCGTAAATTTCCAAGCATCCGCTTCTTGGCTAAGGACATTCAAAAACCAACATGGAATTGTGTTACGGAAGATTACTAAATATGTAATAAAACAACAATTATTAAACGCTGATACACTTCAAAACAAAGCTATCGAATTTATAGAAATGGTGAAAGTCAACGTAGCCAACGTTGGGGCTGAAAACACATTTAATTTTGATCGGAGTGGATTCAATTTAGAGCTACATACAGGCCTCACATTGGCGAAAGAAGGGCAGAAATCCGTTGAGGCAGTCGTGCAATCGAAAACATCAACAACACACAGTTATACTATACAGCCTTTGGTTTCTGCGAGTGGCAAGCTTTTGGCACCTATGTTGATCGTTTTAAACGAACCTACCGGCAAATTTGGTCCTCGAGTGGAAAAAACTATGTTCAGAGCCGAAAACATATTTCTATTGACTTCGAAATCTGGAAAGTTGACGACTAATCATTTCAAGCGATGGTTCCAAGAAGTATATATTCCCAATACGGGTCCAAAATCGGTAATACTTCTGAATTCTTGGAGCGGTCAATGTCCAACTGCATTTAAAGAAATGGATATGCAAGGGAAAGATATTAAAGTTTTAACCATTCCAGCAGGTAAATATATTGCACGAGTTTCATTAGTTCTGTAGACAATAAGTCCATATGATAATTAGTAACTCCTGCAGGTACGACTGGAATGATACAGCCCCTTGATGTTTATGGCTTCCGTGTGTGGAAAAACTTCGTCAAACACTTTTCTGACGCAGTAATATTATACAATTACGATGTCAATCTGCATTTGAGAGACAATATTGTTAAATTACAATCTCTTACACACAACCAGTTTTCTTCTCCACGGTTTACAAATCTTTCAAATATGCGTGGTACAAAAGCGGGTACGAAGAAGAAAGACCACCAAACTTCGAAAATCCGGTAGAATTTGGCTTTTCACAAAATGTACCGACATGCGATATATGCATGCGAAGCAGCTGTTATCACTTGCGCGTGGTGTAAGAAATCTCTGTGTTTCAAACACGTTTATCATGACTATCATTATTGTAATAAGTATAATCCATAAAAAAACATTTCCAAAATGAGTAAGCGTGAGAACACTTTTCCGATTGTGTTGTAATCTTCAAAGGCAGTACGTGGCGGGGGAGAATTTCTTCGTAAATATACAATTGTAATCCAGTTGCTTCCCGAAGAACGAAGTCAGTCCGTGATTGCGATCCTTGCCTCTGCCCATATTAGTAGAAAACTGAAGAGTGATTTTTCACAAGTAATTCACGAATTATTGGAATAAACAACACGCCATTTATTGCTGTACTCATCATTATCATCATGAACGTCTAGTAGTCGAAGAATACAACACGTTTTCCTTCCGGACTTTATTTTTATTTCGGCCCGTTCACGAGCTATAGAAAGAACGAAGTTGTTAAGGGTGCGTTGACCCCTTAAGAGTGTCGTTCCGCCAAAACGAGAAAATGTGTATCGATTTTTTTGACTGATTGTACTGTCTTTGTAACTCATTTTTATTTCTACAAATTTTCGTCCATGCCGCACGGTAAGAACTTTGAACGTTTGCCTTTCGAGAGGGGGACCCTTGGGGGGGGGGGAGCAGCTGGAATGTTACAAATATGTAATTGCGTCATAACACGAATGTATATTGACGTGAATTTATACCGAAATACCAAAAGGCTAGCTGATTATACGATGCTTTCGGCAAAAAAATCGACGGGCAGTTTCAACCCCTCAATTGTGAGATATCGGAAAAAGAAGAAATCCGTATCCGCACTTTTCCATTCTCTACATGTATGCAAATTTGCATCCCAATCGATTAAAAATTCTCGGAGATACAGTTGAAAAAATTGCATTTTTGCAATAAACAATATGAAATTTGATGCTATCTGCATCGTTCTCATCTCCAATGTATAGTATACGAAAAAATAAACCTTGTTGCAATTTGAAGTTTTTCCATATCTCGTACCGTTAAAACGTTATCGACGAAAAACGAAAAACACCCCAATTTTCGAGGGTACTTTTCAACCCTTAAAAATCGGGTTCCGCCGATATAAAAAAATACGTGTCGCCTATTTTTACTCATTCTACAAGCATGCCAAATTTCGTCGAAATCGGAGCAACGTTTCCTTGTAAGATGAAAGATGAATTTAGAAATGAAAAGGAACTGATCGAAAAATTATGCGCATATGTCAGAGCCTCCAAATGCATGGTAAGAAAGGAAGCATAAAAGAAAAAAGCACGAAAGACAAATGTCAATTAAAAAAAAACGAAATGTGTAGGGTATCAATGCACAGAGCGGAGAATTGTGTAAAAAACCGCAAGGGTATACTTAGAAAAAAGAACTATACTAAACTATTTGGTAGTGCAGAAACACATAATACAGCTTGTGAAAAATTGTGACACAACTGTTTCATATGGCTGTCGGAGTCTTTGGTAAGTCAAGTTTTGGTAATTTGACGCACTGCGCACGCATTCCTCACTGATTCTGAGACTGATGTGGTTTAAAAAAATAATGCCATGTACCGATCATACGAAAGATTTTCTTATGTCTTCTCAACAAAACTTTCTCAGATACATTGGACGAACATGATGTTGAAATTTGCATCGTTGAACCGCAATAAAATATTTATTTTTACAAATACTAAATATTTAGCATAAGGATAAAGCTTGTCCGGGAAGACTTTTGAAATAAATTGTTCAAACTTCTTAACATCCAGGGCAAATCTCATTGATTTGCCCTTTGACTTGACTAATTTACAAAAACTTGAAAAGCAATGAACAGTTTATTACAATTTTTATACACCCCATTTGTGTACCGATGATGGAAACATGCAACATTGTTAAGGACTCGGTAGTGTTTTTTTTTCCAAAGGATCTGATGACAAAGTCAAATATGTTTTACCATAATGCGTATAAAACATTATTATACATATATGTAGATTCGCCATCACACCCTCTGGAAATAGGAATAAGTTGAAATCCCTTTTACGAGACCAAGCCTGGAAAAACTAGAAATGTATTATATTGCCCATGAAAAATTGTGACAAAACTGTTTGTAATGACTGAGTTTTTGACAAACAAACACAATCGCGCAGGCACAGACGTTTGAAAAAGTTCCTGAAAAAGGCTTTCCAAAAAACATAAAAAAAAACTTCACATATTTAATCATCAGCAGACTTTCCCGTGATTATCACACGATTGATTTTAATCTCCATGGCCGTTCATAAATGTATCACGATACATATGAGAATAATAATAATTTTTTGGTCTTTGCAGTTGATATTTCTGGAAATAATACTTGGTGAAAAATGCCTTTAGTGGGATAAAGCCTATAACATTTTTCTCAAAATGACTTCTACACAAAACATTGCAGAAGCTTTAAAAGTTTTTTACCTTGAAAATTTTTCCTTAAACCGACGCAGGATTTCTCACAAAAAAAAACTGTATGGAGGCCACAAATATTTATCCATGAAAAGAATTTTCCCACTAAAAAATATTTCAAGTCTCATTAAAGTTTTCCCGAGGCAGTTCTTTAAGGGAATGTTCCAAATGTCTCAGCAAAGACATTTCTCATGGATTTTGGATTTTCAGAGAATCTAGCAACAATGTCAATCTTTTAAAACGCATCATAAAGATTTTTTCCACCCTCGTGTAGTCACCAAAAACAGGCTCTTCTGAGAAACACGTTTGCAAACACAAAATATTCAAAGCATCGTTTAAAACTTCAAATATTTCTTCCATTACCTATAAATAAAAGACTTACGGGCTATTCTTTGATAAAATGTTATCGTCAACAGATCGTCCTTTTCGCCACACTGAAAAATTCACCGATCACTTTTTTCACGACGCTGAAAAATGGAAAAAAATAAAAACAAGAGAATTGGACGTATTGCTGTTTTCCTATGTCCTTACACTGCACTGGTAACAATTATTTGTTGAGTTTGGTAGTATCAAGAGACACGTATTCCTTACGATGAGCAATTAATCCAAATAAATCGCGTCACGGCACAACGTTTTTATATCGCATACGTACGAAAATCGTATACTCACGGTAAACAAAAGATAGAATGAAGCCAACCACCGGAAAGTACTAAGGCACTGCCAGGGATGCCACCACAGTTGCATGATGAGTGCAACAAGAGCGCTTGTCGAGCACCGCCGTGAAGTTAGCCGTACGACTTTGACTTTTCGACTTTTTCGACCCATACGACGCATTTGCATTATTCATTATTATTTCATCATTACAATTCCAGAGTACATTTTTACAAGGGACGGGATAGGATATTTATACATATCAAAGTATTCTTGTATTATTAAAATATTTACTGAATGAAAACAAATAACGGTAATTCAATTTTAAATTAATTTTTCATTACGTCAAACTACACTACTTGGATATTTTTAAAAATCCAGATCATCTTTCTTTTTGCTCAGCGTTGAGACGTGAAGAATATTGCTGCATACCTGTTCTTTACATCCCGTGTTCCTTACACGGGAAAGAGAGTTTTTCATGCTCATACTGACATCGTCCAATATGGAATCGAAAACCCGTGCCAAATTGCGGTGAGCCACAAATCGCTCTTCCAAAAAAATGACAAACCCGACGCGCAGTCACGATGCACACAGCTATTAATAAATATAAAAACGAAAACCACCTAAAGTGTTCTTTATCGAATCACTTTTTCTTTACACCAAATCGACTTGTTTTTACACCAAATTGTAGCACACGTTCTAAAATTTCAACACTTTTCAGTAAACAATCGAAATCGAGAAAACGAAAAAACAAAGGAAATGTCAAGATTGCGGAGGTTAGATATGATGAAATAATGGGACGCGGCGTCTTGCGGAGTGGGAGTAACGCGGGTGACTACTAGCGCCGCATGATGGGCCGCTTTCCGTGGCGTCAATAACGGAGCCACCGATTGTTAAGGAAATATATACGAGTGTCACCCCCCTGTACGAGAGCCATACATGACTGATGGTTACAGGAGGCTGGGCATGCGTCTGCCCCTCAGATAAAGCGCATGCGCAAATCGTCGGTTACTTGGTTTACTTGGAGACTAAAACTACAGATGGCACGCAAAATTGTATATGGTCAGCTTCCACGCTATCTAATGCTCTTTAGTAAGACCGTGCTCAAGATCAGCCCCCTGACACTGGTAGATAAATGGGGTGGGGGTCAAAATGTTCAATGACCAAATATAGAATGACAAAGATTTCGAAACGACAGAATTTTGAACTCTCAAAATAACAAAGGTTAAATTATTCGAAATGTTATCCTTTGACCGATTACGAAATCGAATAACTATTACACCAAAGGATTATTTATTCGAGAGCTCATTTATACGAGAACATATATTCAGATAGTCCGCAGTTTGAGTCATACAAATACACATTCGAACAATCTACAACATTCATATCTCCGAAATAGAAAAAAGTGAGTATCTAATATTCGTAATACCGTCTATAGCAAAAAGCCATATATCGAAACTATAAACTTCGAATGTGTCGATCTTAGAAACGCAAATGATCGATGGTCCAAAATGGCGAATACCTAGATGGCGAACATGGCATGGCTGCCTGACCCGACTGACCACTAACGCTATCTGCCGTCTTCATTCTGAAGCGCAAGTAGCATTGCTTGAACCCACGTTTTCGCTATCCGGACCGTTTGCCATTTTGGCCCATCGCTATTTTAACTGATCGACTTTTTGGTCCTTCGCTTAATGAATTCGAAATTGCAAAATGTCGTAATATTTACAATTCGACCACTGCCGCACTGTGACGCTAGTCGTCATGTGACAGGCATGTATATATATGTATGTTGCGCCAGTGTTTCGAATATTTTACATGAATAAAAGTCTATTGATATATTTTGAATGATTTTCCGTTCTAATGATTTTCCATTCGAACACAATAAATAACGTCGCAATAACGATAGCAGGACGAAAGCCACGAAAGTATTTAATCATTCAGCTGAAGAAGATCAAGAACTCAAAAGCCGCGATAAAACGTGTTTTCGTGTATCGCATGGGAATAGTAGGCCAGTGTCAGGGGGCTGCCCAAGACCAGGGGGCTGGCACCTCCTATCCCTTACCGTATATAAATATAAGCTACGCTTTTCACCGCATTATTTAGTTCTACCTCTCCCCGTGGCGCTAGTAGGTCACTGACAATATTCTTATTGCGCAGGCGCAAGTCCTGCATGGGGTACTTAACCACCCAGACGCGGAATACGATTATTTTGACGTTTGGAGTTTAAGGGGGAATATCGGTGTGAAAAAAATCAATTCTTTTTTGCTTAAATAGATAGGTTTGGCCTTTGAGAATATGCCTACAAATTTTCAAAACAATATTCGGTTTAGAAGTATTCGAAATTGGCGCCAAGCGTCGACGCTCTCAGAGCCTTCTATACGGGTCTTTGTATACTTTAAACGCGTTTTTCTTGAAACCATGTTTTTTGACCTGCTTGACATAACACTGTCAAATTTTGTCCAATCGACTTCATTCAAAAAGGATTCTCTTCAGAAAACTTATCGCTATCGTCGTATCGTAGAGTTTTAAATTTTTTTTTCCTTTTTTATTAACAATTCACTGCAAAATTTGGGTGTAAAATTCGATTTTTTTTAAATGACCGCCATTTTTTTCCAATCAAAATTTTCAAATTTCCTACGATGCTCTTTTGCTGTCAACCGTCGGGGAGTCTTTTTTTGAGACGCCATTTTGCGACCGCTCCTGTGCTTAATAAAATGTACTAAAAATTAAAAAAAAATCCTTGTATGCTTCATTACTTCAACCATTAATACACAAAATTTCAAATAATTTGATGAAGCCTTTTTTTCAAAGAAAATTTCCAAAAAATACCTCATTTTTCCGCCTGTCACACTGATATTCTCCCTTAAGCCGCGGTGCGGAATTGATGAAATTAACGTAATTAAAATAGTAATCCTGAAAAGGTTCATTTTTCACCGTACTATCCGTTCCTCGCATTCCAAGCTATCGAAAGTCTTCGAATGATACGTGTGCGTGTGTGTATATATACATAGTGTAACGTCGCGAGCAAAGCGCATAAAAATATTACGTTTTCTCTCTCCTACTTTGTTGAAACCCGGCGAGAACGCTGGCCTGAGTGATTTCCCATGGAAATCGTGAATAACCATTAAACGAATATGGCATTCACATTTTTCGACACGTTCCTGTATGTAATAAGCGAGCATCGGGCGTACTTTCGTACGACCCTCCCTACCCACTCGAATTCAACGAGAACATAGTTTTAGGCACGCTTTCTCGGAAAAGTCGTAAAACAAAAAAATATCATACTGCAAGCCAGATGACCCAGAGTTCACCCGCCGGCGAAGGCATAGCGTAGCTCCGATTCTTAAATCCGTGTGGGAACCAGGGATAGACGAAGACCGCCGGAAAAGTCCCCTCGACTCGGTCATAAAACCGGGCCGCGACGAAAATGAAATGCGCATGGAATCTTGCGCATTTCATTGCGCTGTGCAGCTGCTATGAGGCGCATAGCAGCTGCACTATCGCGGGGCGACTCGGCGCCGGGCCCTAGACTTTAGATAAACAAACACGATCCCATGCGCTTTTTCCACGAAAACTCGCTCGGAATAGCTTCATTCCGATTGGTCTATTTGTAATTAATTTAATGCGCCCAAACTAAAAGATACAAAGAACTGTCTCCCACGTCGACCGCTCCGATTAGTTAAAAGAGAGTCAAGAACGAAAACCCCCTTTTTTCTCCTACTCCACCCAAGAAGGGAAATCTGGAGCAGGAAGGTCCAGAAGATTAAAGAAAAATCAGTTCAGCATCATCATCCGAACCAGAAAGATCTCTTCTATCGGCTCCAACCTTGTGTCGCGATTCGTACCTCTGTTCCGCGTTTAACAATTCAACTCTGTTTCTCGATCATCCATTTGCATATCTATTTACTTCGAAAAGTATTATTGCGAATCTTCTCCGCGCTCTTCACACGCACGAAGTGACCCTCTGACCCATCTGCGGCACCATTGTAAACACAGCGTGTGTGCGGCCCATTGACGGCATTGTACAAGCGAGCGTAACAGGCCGAGAGCGATGGTCCTTTCACCCAAGTCCGAAGGACCGTCATTCAGCAAACGTAAGCTAACGGCACCATGTTTCCGACCGGCCAAGTGGACGGCACTCGGTAATAAACGAAAATTTGTAAACGGTAACTACATATGTCGCAATCACTCACATAACTCTTGACCATCTAGGCACTCAAGACCTAGAACACCCGTTCCACACATTCTCCTTTTACCCTCATCCCGTGCTATTGCGCTTGGCGAAGGCAAGAAAGAGGGAATCGAAAGTTTTATGCTCTCATCCCTTCCGGATGTGACATATTAATTTTTGGGGGCTCGTCCGCGATATTAAAAAGGAAATGTGTTAATTAACCCAATGTCTGACGACGAATCAACTAGCTCATTAAATCTAAACATTACTGAAGATCCAGCTGAACAATCAGGATATTCGCTGAGAAGTTCCAACGTAGAATTATTGCCTGGTCTCGAATCTATTCCAAAAAGTTCAATAAAAACATTAAACTTGCCTCGTAAAACCGAGATAAAAAACACAGTAACGATGACGACGTTAGGAACAAATCAGTTAATCTCCCTTAAAGATGCAATAAGTTGCGTTCCCGAATTCGATGGGAAAAATATCCCTTTGTCAGAATTTATCACTGGATGCGAAGATGCAAAAGATATGCTTCCTCCCGAAGCTGAAAAATATTTAGCCAATTTAGCTAGAAACAAATTAAAAGATCAAGCTAGAGAAGCGATGCACGGGACAAAATTCGAAACGATAGAAGAACTCACAAAATTCCTTAAAAAAATATATACACCAAACAAATCCGAAATGCAATTGTTAGGAGAACTCGGTACAATTTTCCAGACGAACAACGAAAGTGTTGTAGATTTCATTTCAAAAATTAAAAAAAAAAGGCAAGAGAGATACTTGAGGCGCGAAAATTAGTTAACAATGGCACAGACGATCCCACTTTCAAGACCATGGTGAGCGATTATTGAATAACGTGTTTTAAACGGGGTTTAAGGCGATGTGCCACATGCCTCCGACCGCTTCGAAATTTTGAAAAAAGAATTCTCCCAAACGGCACAACCGATTGGGATGAAATTTGTTATGTGCATGCAGCACACTTGCTCCGAGGGGATGATGCCCTCCGTTATCCAAAAATTCCAAAAAAAATTTACAGTTTGTGGTTACCCTGCGAAAAATGGTGAATTATTAACCATTGCATCGCATTTTCGGTAATTTTCTGAGCGTCATCCTCTGCAGCGTGAAAAAGCACACATTTTAAGCTTTGTTTCACCTGTTTTCATGAACAAATGGCGGAGAGAAAGCATTTTGAAATTTTTACATAAATGTAGCAAAAATGTACCAACGAAGCTCAAAATATCAGGTACCGGAGCGAGCGTTCAGTTCATCCGTATTCTCACTGGCGGCGCGCAGCTCGCTTCGTTCTGTTCGTACCGACCGCGCTCGCCTCCTTTCGGAACAATTTATTTTTTGACAGGTCGAAAGCCGGAAAGCTATAGCCTTGCACATTCGTTCGCAATATATTTCATCATACGATGTGTGTGATAGAGTGTGATATAGAATGTGAATAGTGTGTCATAGAGTGGAGTTTGTTTTCGTCGCGTTTTGGTGAGTTTTTTTGCTGTGAAGAGCGCCTCAGGACGCCGGCACACCACCGACGAGAAATCCCGACGAAGAAGTAATCGACGAGAAAACCGCCGCGGCCGATTACACGAAGAAGATCGACGAACATAGTGACAGCGAGAAGCCGAAGGAAAAAACGCCGGAAGTCAAGGTACGTACGTACTATAACCTCATAACCTCAATTTACGTACTTTGTCATTTGCCACGATCTTCCCTCGCATTGCTTTCTCGCTCGCCGATGTGTCAAACAGCCAACGGCCGTGGTGCAAGAAATTCAAGCTTATTTGCTCTTCGCAGAAATTCCGCGGTATTTATTCGTGAAAAAATCGCAGATAGCATATTTTTCGATGATCCGTAGCCATTTCCATTACCCCTCGAAATCCTCGATTTCCTGATCAGTGTGCGACCAAAATAAGGCACGAAAGTTCAACACCCTTTGCCTACGAACGCAAAACTGTCACGTCTCAAACACAGATGATTTGTGGACCTGTGGCGATTCCTCGATAGCTTCACTTTGATGACCGAGAGTATTATTGGATAGCGTACGCATACACATGCTAGGTGTATGCGTACCTGGGCTATCATGTAGAAACCAGAACTAATGTCGCATCGGATTTACTATCTAGATGGACCATCGGCAGATCTGCACTTTTATCCAGGGCAGCAAGAACGCACTGCTGAGGATGAGAAACTGCGTCCCTTGTCGCGGCCACAGTATAGAGTCCCAGTGTCCGCAAGGATATCACCGCTGTCTCCCATCTCTCCAAGAGCACCAGCGAGGCTGGCCTGAAGGAACTCGTTGAACTCTTCGGCTTCGCTCAGGAACAATATTTCACCATGGATCACACCACCAATCTGTGCAAGGCTTACGTATGTACGTTTTAAAACAAAGGGCGAGGACCATTGCATCTCAATGGTTACGGCTACCATCATCTCATACTCAGAGTCCACGGGTCCAAACCTCCAGCCCAACAGAATTGAATGATCAATGGTTGAACGTGTTAAGGTAGAACAAGCGTGCGCTCTTGATTTTTATAGATTTTGTTTCAATTTTAACCAGACATTGTTCGTATCATTATGCATGTTTCAGTGAAATGTCAGATCAGTCGACTATTTAGATTTGGAGATAATGGATTTTAAAATTGCAACTTTTAACACTGTAGGGTCTGCATTGAAATTTAGCCAGAGTAATTTTCCGTGCAAAATATTTGTCCTCTATAAAAAGACAAGGTAATAACATAAACAATATAAAATATTAATGTTTATAACGCAAATCTTTTTCTTCGCGTTAAAGTGTTTAACTTTAGGATCACAATAATTATCTTTTTTCTCGAAATATTGAACAATGCTGTTCTGCGGTGTTGCATAATGTCTTCTTATTATAGGGGATAAATATTTTTAACCGAGAGTTATTCTGTCGTTACTGAATGTCTTTAGCAAAACTGAATAGTAAAGACAATTCCAACTTTTTCACTCGTTCCCTAACTAGTTTGCTATCTAATCATAATTTTTTTTCAAAATTCATAAACAGAATAGAATGGTACGCCGAATTAAGTGACCTGACTTTCGGCCAATGCAGACCCTGCAGTGTTAAAAGTTGCTATTCAAAAATTCATTATCTTCCAATCTAGATAGTCAACTGTTCTGAAATTTCACTCAAACTTGCATAATAATATGAACAATGTCTGGTTAAAATTTGAACAAAATCGATAGAAATCAAGAGCGCACGCTCGTTTTACCATAAGGGCTTACACCAGTGTAATCGTCCAAAATTGAGTGATATTTCGCGATTTTTTTTTTTTGTAGAAGAACAAAATGAAATTTATATTAAAAAATTATGCCAAAAGGTGACGCTGCAGCCATTTTGGCGAGGCATGGTGAATTTGAGACGCTCTGCGGCACGCAGTATAGCTGACGCAAATTTGATTTTAGAATAAAATAAAAAAAAATTATTTTAATTTACACGAGTATAGCTAGATAAATACGTAGAGAACTGTGAAAATGTTATTTTTTGTGTAATTGGCAAGCATTAAACCGAAATAGTGGCGTAGCATGGATTTTTGCCGCTCGGGACTAACCCTAAATTTGCCGCCCCCTTCCCTATTTTCGCAACTAAGTGCCGCTCGCCACCGCCGCCCCACATCTGCGCCGCCCGGGGCCATGGCCCCCTCTGCCCCCCCCCAAAGCTACGCCACTGAACCGAAAACATAATTTTCGACAGAAAAAAAGGACAATCATTTGGTAATAACTAATGTTATAACTAACTCATAGAAAATCCCGTACTTATTTCTCTTCGGAATGTTATTTCAAACATGTACCCAAAATTGAGAGTGAAAATGATGAAAATTGTTGGAGTTATGCTGCGTGCCGTTTTGAAAAATTGTATTTTGAGAAAAACGGTCGATGTCTCCCGCACGGGCCAGCCACTGCCACCGCAGACCCGTACTGGCCTGCGGACCTTGTTTTATAGGTACCAAACTTTTTTCCCCTTATAAAATAAATAAAGAAAATAAAAAAAGATGGTTCAAAGCATCTTTTAAGTCAAGTACAAAGAACAATTTTTTTAAAATTCTACAGTGTGCCCCCTTAGATCGGAGTACACGGTGACGATTGTTGGAGGATTATTGTAAGCAAAGGTTGCCGAAATATAAAAAAGGACTTCACAAATTTTAATTTTTATTGCGTTCCAACGTTGCAAGCTTTAACCTCATGCCCTCTCCGTGGAACGCAGTAGAACTATCGTAAATTTAATCGTGGAACTAAGAGTAAAATATTTTCGTTTATTACGTTCGTTTTAGCAGTCAAATGAGGGGAAACTTCAAAATAATTAAAGAAAAGAGACGAGTTAAAAAAAGGTCGTGTTTTGACCATAGTTTTTATATACGACTCCACAAATTACAGGAACAAAATTTCCTCATTTTTTAGCGTTTTTTTAAACGCTGTGTCTATGTGAAAAATTGTCGCATCGAGATGAAAAAAAGTCTTTTGAAGCTTCAAGATGATAGTTTCGAGATCTTTTGGCAAAAAATTGTGATCTACGGCTATCGCGCTATCATAAGAAATACCGGCAGAAAAAAATTCCAAATTTGTTTTTATTTTTCAGGGGTTATCGGACTAAGGAATTTTGTTTCAGTTAACTCAATGTATAGGTCAGTCAGCTTTTTTATTCAGCTTCAATTTGCTTTTTATCTCTCTACGTCAATTTTTCTGTTGAGATATCCGACTTCGAATAAAAAAAGATCCTTTTGTCTTTGATTATCGATATCTCAGCAACCAATTATCGCAACGGGAATTAGAGGGCAGCTTTGAAAAGTCGAATAAATTTCCTGCCAGCCCCTCCCGTCGATTTTTGTGATTTTTTCTTCACCCTTAACCGTTATTTGGTGAAGGACAAAAAATTACTTTTTCTGGATTTCCATTAAATCTACCACTACGGTAAAAATATTGATGCAAAGACTAATGTTGCCGCGTTTTTTTTTCAGCTCGATTTACTCCCAATACCCCTGTTAGTCTGCAAATTGATTCATCGAACCGTTTTCCACCAAAAGTTAATCGAAGTTTTACAAAACAATTAAAGGAACAAGTGTATTATTCCTAAACATCTTGTAATCATCATCAAAATAAGGATACTAATTTTCTTCGACTTTTTTCACAACTTGGCACTAGTTGCTTGTTAAATATAAGAAAAAAATTCGAGAGATTGACATTTTTTTTTATTTGTAAAATATTTCAGGAAACAATACTGACTCATTTTTTACACGATTCGGCCTTTGCGCACTTTAATTTCACTCATCTTTAATTGAATCAATTAAAGTTGATACTCCCAAGCTGTATTTAATAGTCGATCTGAGAACATTTATGCAATTAATTCTCAATATTTTCTACGAAGGTCATTAGGGTTATGGAAAACAATCTTTTTTTTTTTAACTAGGCATGATCAAAAATTGAAAAAATGAGAGTTTACAAAAACATTAGATTTATTTTTTTACCAAAACGTAGAAAAAATTTACCAAAAAAAGATTAGCTTTTGAAAAAAATTGTTTTTTGTATCCCTAATAACCTTCGCAGAAAATATCTACAGTTAATGGCATACAAGTTCTCAGATCGACTAGTGAATACTGATTGGGGGTATCAACTTTTAATCAATGCAATTAAAGATGAGTGAAATTATGGTGCGCAAAAGCCGAAGCGTGGCAACAACGAGTCACCATTTTTTCCTCAAAAAAGTTACAAATTTAAACAGATTATAATTTTTTCTTTATTTCTCAATTTTTTTTCTTAAATCTAACAAGCAACTACTGCAAAGTTCTAAAAATAGTCGAAGAAAATGGGTGTTTTCATTTTGATCGTGATTACACGATGTTTAGGAACACTTGTTCCTTTAATTCTTTTGTAAAACTTTGATCGATCGGTCCGGAAAAACGGGTCGATGGATCAATTTGAAAATTTACACGGCTATTGGGGGTACATTAAGCTGAAAAATAAACGTGGCGACATTAGTCTTTCTACCAATATTTGTAATGGAGTAGTAGATTTACTGAAAAACCATAAAATGTCATTTTTTGTCCTATTTTTCAAACTACTGTTAATGGTGAAAAAATGATTTTTTTCTCAAAAATCAATGGAAGGGTCTTGTACGAAATTGATTCAAGTTTTTAAAGCTGCCCAATAATTTCCTGTGCGATCATTGGTTGCTGTGATATCATTGATCAAACACAAAAGGAACATTTTTGATTATAAGTCGGATATCTCAGCAAAAAGTTGACGTAGAGAGACCACAATAAAGCCAAATTGGAACTGAACAAACAAGCCAACGGACCTATGCATTAATTTAACTGTGAAAAATCCCTTGAAAAAATAAAATTGGAAAAATAATTTTCTCGCTATCTCTTATGATTGCGCGATAACCGTAGCTCACAAAATTATTTTGCCAAAAGATCTCAATCTAGAAACTTGAAGCTTAATAATGTTTTTCTTTTTCATCTTGATACGACTATTTTTAACATTGATACAGCCTTTCAAAAACACTTTAAAAAGTGAAGAAATTTTCGGTTTCTTTAATTTTTTGGGGTTGGGTATAAAAAGTGATATATTTTTTACAATTTTCAGTCAATCGAAAAAAGCGCTCGTCCTTGACTGTTAAAGCAATCTAAGAAACTACAGTTAAAATTTCAAGTCGATTGGTCGAACATTGTTTGAGTTTTGCTCCGTCCCGATATCAAAAACATGGTTTTGAAAAAAACGTGTTTGAAGTCAACGGTTTCAAAGACGCTACAGCTGAACAAGTTTTTTTCCCGTAATCTAATGCCACCTATTGGTCGAAAATAAAACTATTTTTAGTCGGTGACTTTGTCCCCACAATAGGCTTACAAGAGTTGAGAACTGCGCCTACCGGCATGAGACTTCGCCAAAGACGGTTTTCAGCGGCGGAGACTTCCTTAAAAAATAGGTCGAAAACCACTTTATAATGGTTTTTTTCAGCTACAAAGGAATATGCATAATATTTTTTGAGGTTCCAAGGATTTCTTAAAAGTGTTTCAAACAAAACGATTTTTCGAAAATTTTACACCGATGACCTCTAAACCATTCGCGATAGTAAAATTTTACGGCTCTTCTGTAGAGCGAGACTTCTCCGATCGTCATTGCTAGAAAATTCGATCCTTGGAGAAACCTGCCAAAGATAAATTCCGGCAGAGAGAAAAAATGCTAAACGTATTTTTTTTTTGCAATAAATATAACATTTTACCACTCTTTCCCTGCCGAAGATAAGCCATGGCAGAAAAAAATGGCGAATGCAATTGTTTAAACAAAGAGCATTGTAAATTTTTTAAGTTTCCAAGGATTTTTTAAGTGCTTCCAACAAAACGATTTTTCGAAAATTTTACACCGATGACCTCTAAACAATTCGCGATAGTGAAATTTTACCGCTCTTCTATAGAGCGAGACTTCTCCGATCGTCATTGCTAGAAAATTCGATCTTTGGAGAAACCTGCCGAAGATGAATTCCGGCAGAGAGAAAAAATGTTAAACGATATTTTCTGGAATCAACACATCGGGAGGTCGCAGGTTCGAATCACCGTCTCGTAGTTTCGGAGAGAAATAAAAACACAGGCGTGACGTAGCTCCAGTTCTACACGGATGGCGCACACACGGACCGGTACGTGTGTGTGTCGGGTGTGTATGGCTGTAGCCTGTGAGCTATTTCTCGACGAAACGCGACTAGCTCCGAGGCTGGGAAGCGAACCCGTGACCGGCTGTATTGGTATAGGTTTTCCGCAGTTTCCCTATACCCATGACAGAAAATGTCATGGTGAATGCGATACAGAGGGGGAAGTCGGCTGCGGCCGCAAGGTGGGGATAGATCAGGGATATGGATTTGGAGAAAATGGTGGGAAATGTAAAAAGGGGAAATCCCTGTACATGGAAGCTACAAATGGCGAAGCGTTCGCCGTAGCAGATGCAATAAAAAAAAAATGCTAAACGATATTTTTTTAGCGTAATTAGTAATAATTTAGTAATAATAAAATCTTACCACTCTTTCGCAGAGTGAGACCCGGTCGATCTCGTTCGCTCGCGAATTTGGTCGGCCGCAGACAGCTTGTTGAAGATAAGCCATGGCAGAGAAAAAAATGCCGATCGCAATTGTTTAAACAAAGAGCATTGTACATTTTTTTAAGTTTCCAAGGATTTTTTAAAAGTGCTTCCAGCAAAACGATTTTTCGAAAATTTTACACCGATGACCTCTAAACAATTCGCGATAGTAAAATTTTACCGCTCTTCTGTAGAGCGAGACTTCTCCGATCGTCATTGCTAGAAAATTCGATCTTTGGAGAAACCTGCCGAAGATGAATTCCGGCAGAGAGAAAAAATGCTAAACGAATTTTTTTTAGCATAATTAGTAATAATTTAGTAATAATAAAATTTTACCACTCTTTCGCAGAGTGAGACCCGGTCGATCTCGTTCGCTCGCGAATTTGGTCGGCCGCAGACAACCTGCCGAATATAAGCCATGGCAGAGACAAAAATGCCGATCGCAATTGTTTAAACAAAGAGCATTGTAAATTTTTTTAAGTTTCCAAGGGTTTTTTAAAAGTGCTTCCAACAAAACGATTTTTCGAAAATTTTACACCTATGACCTCTAAACAATTCGCGATAGTAAAATTTTACCGCTCTTCTGTAGAGCGAGACTTCTCCGATCGTCATTGCTAGAAAATTCGATTCTTGGAGAAACCTGCCGAAGATGAATTCCGGCAGAGAAAAAAATGCTAAACGTATTTTTTTTTTTGCAGTAATAATAAAATTGTACCACTCTTTCGCAGAGTGAGACCCGGTCGATCTCGTTGGCTCGCGAATTTGGTCGGCCGCAGACAACCTGCCGAAGATAAGCCATCGCAGAGAAAAAATGCCGATCGCAATTGTTTAAACAAAGAACATTGTAAAATTTTACAACTCTTTTGTAGAGTGAGTCTCGAGCGATCTCGGTCGTGACTCGACATTTTAGCAGAGATCGAATTCGTCAATGATGAGCGACATCGAGATGCCAAATAGTCTTCGGGCTTATTTGTTTAAATTAATTAAAAAAGAGTGGGGAAATGCTAGCACCTTTCCACCATACGAGTCTCTAACAAACCCTGTTTGCTAGAAAGTTCAACCATAAAGAAATTTCCACCGATGACCGCCGTCAACAAAAAAATCAATTCGAGGGCATTTGTTTAAACAATGCGCGATCGCAAAATTTCACCGCTCTTCCGTAGAGCGAGGCTAGCGATCTTGATTGTTCGAGAAGCTGACCAGCAAAAATGCTGCCAAATATGAACCCTGGCAGAGATAAAAATGCTGAACGCATTTGTTTAAATAATGAGCATTGCAAAATTTTACCACTCTTTTGTAGAGTGAGTTTCGAGCAATTTCGGTCGCTCGAAATTTTGGCAGGGATCGAAATCGTTAACGATAAGCGGCATCGATGTTACCAATTGTGCTCGAGCTTATTTGTTTAAATGAATTAAAAAAGTATGGGGAAATGCCTGAGTCTTTTGGTTGTGGCCGTCGCCGAAAAAAAATCGATTTGATGGCTGCATTACAATGTAAAATGCAACAAAGTTTCACCGCTGTCCTGCCGAGCGAGCGCATGCTTCCAATACAAGCGTACCGTGGTCGCTACGCATAGTTGTGTGAATTGTGTGATACGCACATAGATGTAAGGTGCTTGCGTACGACCGGATGGCGTGCGAGAACGGATTCGTTCTTTCTGCAACGCCGTCGGCGTAGCAAACACACACACACACACGCGCGCGCGCGCTCAGCGATCGTCGTCTATTTGGTTTCGACTCTTCGTCCCAGTGCGAAGCATCGAGATCGAATTCGCGATCGCTGCGCTGCCCCTCGGTAGCGACTCGTAGCTAAAAACTACGAGATCTGCGCTACCGACGTAACGAGAGGCCGCGTCGAAATTTTCTGGCGTGTGGCACATGGCCTTAAAAGGGGAAATTGAACAACGACTCCCCCAGTGCGATCTAATTGACGACGCGATCGAACACGCGATAAAAATCGAACGCGAGGTTAATGCACGGAAAGAATTGCAAACAAACACCGCTAAACTCGAGAAACCCGTTCCAATACAAGCAGTTAAATTATGCAATATTTGCAAAAAGGACAATCATTCAACCGAAGCTTGTCGATTCGGGTCCCTCACTTGCCAGATCTGCAAAAATCAAGGCCATAGTGCCAATGAATGCCGAAAAGTATCAAATGAGCAAAGCTCTGTCTCTTGCCAAATCTGTAAAAAAAACCCGGTCACACCGCAGATCGGTGTTATGCCAATCAGAATTCCCGCTCCATAAATTGCCAATTGTGCAAAAATCCAGGACACACGGCCGATAAATGCAATTCGCAAGGCAGGTTCACAAACTTCGCAACAGACTGGCGACGTCAGTCGGCCGGTCCTCAATGCCAAATTTGCAAAAAAATCGGGCATACCGCTGATAAATGTTTCCAGTCAAAAACCGAGCCGCCTAACCCCAACTCGAACGTTTGTCGGTACTGTAAAAGGGTAGGGCACGTTATCGAAAATTGTCGTACCGGCGAATTTAATAACTCGCGAAATCAGCCGGGAAACGGCTTGAACACGCCTCGGGCGGACGCGCCGAGAGGTTCTTCAATCCCAAAGCGTCCGGTGACCGCGGTCGTAACGATCCCACCGAACGAACCCATCCTACCTACACAATAAATGCAGAAAATTTCGACAAATTACCCTCGGTGTGTATCAGAGCACTACCGGAAGTGGATAAAATATCGGTACTGTTAGACAGTGGCGCTATCCCAAATTTGATTTAAAAAAAATATATAAAAAATTTGGCTGGTATCGATGAACAAGATATCATTAGATTAAAGGGAATATCCGAGCCACCAGTTTTTGCATTGGGAAGTGTAATGCTGCGTGTATTCGGATTCGAGGCCTTATTCCATATTATACCCGGTGAAGTAGGAATCCCTCACCCCGGTTTATTGGGGACCCGTTACTTTAATCAAACAAAATCCAAAATAAATTTCGAGACAGAGTGTTTCGAATGCGGAAATAAGGCATTGCCCTTCGAAAAAACGAACGAACCCGACGAGGTAATTGAAATCCCCGCGCGTTCGGAAGCGGCCTTCCACGTGAAAGTCGAAAACTGCACGTTAAAGGGAGGGTATATCCCGCCTTTAAAGATCCGCCAGGGTGTTTACGCCGGTGACTGCCTGGTAACAAACACCCACGGAAAGGCCCATTTGAAGGTCTTTAATACCACAAATGATGCCGAAAGACTGCGCGTGCCAGTCATAAAACTACAGGAATTCGACATTGTCGAAGACCTGACGAAAATCGAATCCAATCCAGATTGCATGACAATCTCCAGTTCCAATCCTATTTCTCGCGATGCTATTCCAATTTCTCGCGATTCTAATCCTAATTCGGACGTAGATTGCATGACAACTACGCCGGTCCAGAGCCCAGTAGTGGCCAATCCAAAAACATCGACGAAAAACGTCGAAATAAAACTTTGTCAACGCTCCAGCGAGAGCGAAGACGAAGAAAAACCAAATAAAAACCAAAAACCAAAAACAAACCAAAACAAAAACAAAACTAAATCCGGTTGCACGACAACCTCCAGTTCTAGTTCTATCCCTCGTGATCCTTCTATTCCAGGCGTAGATTGCAAGACAATCACGTCAATCCAGAGCCCAATAGAGGCCAATCCAAAAATTTCGGCGAAAGACGTCGAAATAAAACCTTGCCTTCGTCCTAATGAAAGCGATGACCAAAGAAAATCAAATAAAAATTTCTGTAGCGAGGAAAGAACAAGAACAAAATCCAATAAAAAATAAAAAAAACGATCAAAATAAAAAACCAAAATCAAACAAAGACGAAAACGCGAAAAGCAAAAAACCAACATCAATCGAAAAATTAAACAAAGAGAAAAACGAAAAATCGACAACGAATCAAAATAAAAATCAAAACCAAAAGTAAATTGCGTCTCCACCTCTGAGTCAACATCGCGTATAATCGAAAAAATCCAAAGCGTCCAGAAATAATCAAGAATCTCTTACGTCTAGATCACTTGGGAGACGAAGAATTAAAACATGTCGAAGAAATTATCGAAACGTATTCAGATCGGTTCCATATAAAAAACGAAGTACTGGGAGCTACCCACGTACTCAAACATAAAATTCCTACAGTCGACGACCTCCCAATCAACACCTAACAGTATAGGTTCCCACAAGCCCTTAAAGGCGAAGTCCAGCGTCAGGTAGATGAGCTGCTAGAATCAAATATCATAAACCACTCGGAATCTCCAAATAACAGTCCTGTTTGGATAGTACCGAAAAAACCGGACTCCAACGGCAATAAACGTTGGCGGATGGTAATAGACTTCCGAGCCCTTAACGAGAAAACAATCGGCGATTCTTACCCTTTACCGAATATCACTGACATTCTGGACCAATTAGGACACGCAACCTATTTCTCCGTATTCGATTTAGCATCCGGTTTTCATCAAATCGAGATGAACCTCGAAGATAAACCAAAGACAGCCTCCTCTACGCCATACGGGCACTATGAATTCACCCGAATGCCTTTCGGCCTCAAAAATGCTCCGGCGACCTTCCAACGCTTAATGGATGTTGTGCTCAGCGGACTCGAAGGAGTATCCCTCTTTGTTTATCTTGACGATATCGTAGTTTACGCAAAAGACTTAGAAGAACACGGTGACAAAATTCACAAATTAATGGAACGATTGCGTAAGGCTAACCTTAAATTACAACCGGATAAATGCGAATTTCTCAGGCCAGAAGTAAATTACCTCGGCCACATCATTGGAAGAGATGGATTAAAACCAGACCCAAACAAATTGTCAGCAGTAAAGGAATTTCCTATTCCAAAAAACGTTAAAAATATTCGCCAATTCTTGGGCTTAACAGGATACTATCGCAGGTTCATTAAGGACTTCTCAAAAATTGCAAAACCTCTAACCCATCTCTTAGAGGACAAAACCGACTTTGAATGGACGAACGAAACGCAAACAGCATTCGAAATTCTTCTCTCCTCCAATCACTGAGTATTTGCCACAGTAATCACATCGAGCACCTAATATGGGCCGACGTCTTCAACATAATTAAAGAAACGTTCAAAGCCAGTCCAATAAAAATATTGATTTGTTTGGGAACATTACAGTACGTGCCGATCGAAAAACGCGATTCCATTTTTTACGAGATGCACAAGTCCCCCATAGGAGGACACAAAGGTGTCTCAAAAACGTACAACAGAATTAAACATGAATATTTCTGGGAAGATCTAAAAACTGACATTCAAAGGAGAGTGCAACAATGTCTCGAATGTCAATTAAAGAAATTAGTCAGAGTCAAAACCAAGCAGCCAATGATAATTACCGACACTCCAGGTACAGTTTTCGAAAAAATATCGATGGATATAGTAGGTCCAATGCAACGTACTTCCAATTAAAATGAGTACATTCTCACAATCCAAGACCATTTATCAAAATATTGTGTTGCAATCCCGCTATCAAATGCACTCGCGACAACAGTCGATGATGCATTCATAAAAAGATTCATATGTGTTTTCGGCGCACCCAAGGCATTACTGACGGATCAGGGGAGTAACGTCCTAAGCGGTCTAATGAAAAGAATCGCGAAACGCTTCCACATAAAGCGATACCGAACTACAGCATTTCACCCCCAGTCCAATGGATCCCTTGAAAGGTCTCACCATGTGCTAGCCGAATTCTTGAAACAGTATACCGATAAAGATAACGAATGGGATCAATGGTTGGAACTAGCTATGCTTTCATACAACACCTGTGTTCACGAAAGCACAAGACATACTCCTTATGAGGTAGTCTTTGTAAAACTAGCAAGAGTCCCGTCGAGTGAACCTCTTCGCGAATCAGACCAACTACCCACTTATCGCGGGTATTTAATTGAATTAATCACGAGAATAAACGCAATTCGAAATCTCGCTTACGAAAATCTAGTTTCCTCCAAACATCGATCAATAAAATATTACGATAAAAATGCCAATCCTAAAAGTTTTAAGGTAGGACACTACGTCTACCTCCAAAAGGGACCGAGACCTGGTAAACTCGGAGATCACTATTCAGGGCCACATAAGGTTTTAGAAAAACTCGACAAGGGTAACGTAAAAATCCAATATAATAACAAAACACGAATAGTTCATGAAAACCGTCTACGGTACTCCCACATAAACATCGAAACCGTAAGACGAAGGAAAAACCGCCGAAGGGCAACGGGTGACGAATTCAATTTAAAAAAAAAAAACCCTCACCGTCTACCCTTATCAACTATTTCCCAAAAACCTTCACACAATGGACTATTCAACTATTATAACAATGTTTGACTTTTTCAGATGACAATCTTGCTGCTAATACTAGTGTTGCGCCTTATCCAACCTACACTTACCATGTTGGGGTACGATTGTGGATCAAGCGCAACAAACATAACAACGCTCTCCTTACTCGATATCGATGAATGCGATATAGCTACCCCGAATGTGGAGGTGACTAAACAATACATATAATTGCTACAATTAAACGAATATTCTGAGACAAGAGTAATACAATGTAAAGTCGAAGTACTCACGCCAATATACTATTGCGGTATGTCTTCACATGTATCCATTGTTAATAACGGCCAAGCCGAATACTTAGAGACCGTTAGTCGCGACGCATGCAAGGACATGCATAAACATGGCACAACGCGTATTGGACAGAGCTGAGCACTACCGTAAGCAGCATTACCTTAGCTGGTCACGTTAAAAATAGTGGTGAGTGCAGCGGCACTTCATACTCCGACCCTTACGGTTCATGGGACAATGTGGTCGTACAAGGATCCATCAAGATTACATTGCACGAATATATAGCGCGAGTCACTTTAAATTCAAATCAAATCCGGTTGAAATCCGGAACTGTTTGCGCATTGTTAGAAACCCTCTGCGAAGACCCTGAGGGTGGACACACCTTCTGTCAGACCAAACCTCGAGGAAATTGCAGGTTCGATCAATACGGAATTCTTTTCGAAGGAATAGCCACTAAGGCGCAAGAAGCAGAATCTGGCACAGTACAAACATTATACTCTGTAATGTCGAAAGATATAATCTTTACCCTCGCGAGTAGAGAAATCGATCAAACTTGTAGTTATAAATTAATAGGCACGGAACACCCGAGGTTGTTCGTATACGAAATCACGAAAACAAATGCATTCGTCGCTCGCGGAAAACTACCTATCGCCAACTTAGATATATTTGCCTATGTTAACTCTAAATTCGTATATGTAGAACGCCACATTCGAAAACAAATCCAAACCCTTTATTATGATATACTCGTCCAACAATGTAACCGCGAGCGTCAAATCCTTCAAAACAGCCTGTCTCTCGCGACGCAAGCACCAGACGAATTCGCATATAGGCTAATGAAAGGCCCAGGCTACATGGCCGCTATAGCAGGCGAAGTAGTGCACATCATTAAATGCATACCAGTTGAAGTCACTTAGACCAGGTTGGAGGAATGTTATCAACAATTACCAGTCACCCATAATAACGAAACCTACTTCCTCACTCCAAGAACCCACATCCTGACGAGGAAGGGGACTCAAACCGACTGCAACGCTCTACTTCCATCTTACTACCTGGTCGGGAATTCATGGTATACCTTCACTCCGCGTCCAATCGAGGCAATATCTCCGGAAATCGTGAAGCCGAATACCAAACCAACATGGCACTATAGGAATCCCGCGTCATTGGCAACAAGCGGAATCTACTCAAAGGAAGATCTCGAAAAACTCTGAGAACGAATAATGTTCACCGTAGAGAACCCCGCCATACTAAATAATATGGTACGCGGCATTACCGGGCAACGAATCGTGAACCAAGGCGAGCGCTTCCTGAATCTCTTCGACAAAAACTCCCTCCAAGATCTCGCTGAATCTGCATGGAGTCATACATGGGGCCGCTTCATCCAGTTCGGAACGGCCAGTGCAGGTGTCATTGGCATTATACTCGTTATCCGAGCGATGAAACTGATCGTCGATACGCTTATCCACGGATACGCATTACACACGATCTATGGGTGGTCCATATACTTGGTCGGTGCTATCTGGGACTCGGTCATCCACCTCTTGATCCACCTGGCTAGAAGGCCAAAACAGAATCCGCCGGAGGATGTGGAACTCGGATTGGAGAAAATCGACCCCGTCCAACCCACCGCTCCAACACCGGAGGGAAACAAACGAGACGAGACAACACGAACAGCAGGCCGGAATCCTTATCCTAACCTACCACCGAAGTCCGGTTTCCTCCTCTAAAAATGCCCTGGTAATTGCCTGATACCCCCGCCTGTTCGCGACTTACAAGGAACATCCCTCAGGTGTCCGCCTCCGATTTTGTTGAAACTCATATATGTGATAGAGCATCGAAAACTTTGAGACACGTATTTTTTTTTATCGGCGGAAAAACGGATTTAAGGGGGGAAACCGCCCCCCCCCCCCCAAGAAAAGCGTGTCGAGGGGTGATTTTGCAGTTTCACCCAGAAGCAATCCACCGATCATTATGAAACAAAAACGAAAATTCTTCTAATGAAAAGTGATGAAAAATTCACTATGAAAATGTCAAGAAATAATGAAATTAGGGGTAAACCACCCCTCAATTTGCCTGTTTCTCACCCCACACTTAAGAGGGTTGTATGCAAATTAATAAAACAGGTATCATTTTGAAGGGCAATTAAAATTAAAGTTGACCGGTTTTTGCATTTTGGCGGCATAGCAAATTCAAGGGGGTAAACCACCCCTAACATACATTTATTTAACATGGTCGTTTTTTCTGTGTTTAAAGTATATCCGCTGATTTTAAATATTTCTATAAGCTATAATTTAATGTTTCATCATATTCCAAAATTATTACATTCGTCTTAAGGGGTAATTACCCCTCTGACGAGAAACATCATTGAAGTATCCGCTTTCGATTTCGTTGAAACTCATATATGCGGTAAAGCATTGCAAACTATTAAACATGTTTTTTTTTTTGTATCGGCAGAAAAACGGTGTTAGGGGATAAAACCACCCCTCAAAGTTTCTCCCACAAGCAGTCCGGCGATCTGAATGAAACAAAATCGAAAATTCCTCTAATATTAAGCGATGAAAAATCCACTACAAGAGTGTTGATTAGAAATATAATTAAGGGATAAACCACCTCTCCATTTGCCGTTTTTCACCCCACGCTTAAGAGGGTTGTATGAAAATTAATAAAGCAGGTATCATTTTGAAGGGGAATCAAAATTCAAGTTGACGCGTTTTTGCGCTTCAGCGGGACAGCAAATTTAAGGGGGTAAACCACCCCTAACATAAATTTGTTCATCACCGTCGTGTTTTCTGTGTTTAACATGTATCCGCGGATTCAAAATATTCTCCCGCGTTTTTAAATTATTACGTTTTTAAATTTTTACGTTTTAAGGGTAAACTACCCCCTCTAATTGCTTTTCATTTGAAGTTTCGCGAAAGGTTTCACGAATTTCGTTAAAACTGTTTTCATTTAATCGGTATTATCAATTTTATGTTTGTGTGTGCAGGCATATTCGTTTTGAGTTTTAGCAGCGGTACTTTGGGAGTGGGGACCTGGGGCTACCCCTTACTCATAAGACTCATATTTTCGTATCGAAACACTTCCGATTTTAATATGCACGTCCATTAAGGATCTCCATAGGAATAAACATACACTTCTACTATATCGTTAGTTATAATAATTTCCAGAATGAGTTATAAGGCTCACTTCGTATATTTTCGAACGATGATGCGCCTGGATCAAATGACAATATAGCCAGCGACGTGGTTTTGTGGAGGAATGTATATTTTTATTATTTTACCGTTTATTTAATTAAACATATTAATGAAACTGAGGGTTTTACAGTAGGTTAACGAACATGTTTTTAATATATTTTGACATATTTCATTTGGGAATCATATCAGCTGATTTAATTAATAGTACTTGTGAAAAGTATCGCAGTCATATGCCGTCAAATCATTTTCTGGTCACATATACTTTTTTTCATATGATAACTATCAACAATCATGGCTCATAATTCCTGCAATAATGATAGTCGTCAAAAAAATGCTTTAATCACAACGACTTTTAGAACCATGCACATCTGATAATGCCCAAATTATTGCAACCGGGTATTTCACAATGTGTGTTCGATTCACCAAAACCAAAGGTAACAGGATTTTTAAAATCTTCTGGTTTTTTAGATATATAATTACTTTTATACCATGAATGTTTAAAAAGATTAAAATACTGCGGTGATGAGAGTTGATTGTGTGTAAGTGATTGCAGTTTAATTATATTATTCCTCAAGTGCAAATGGAGTTGAAATGAAATATATTTTTGTTACTGCATTGCATATTTGCATGGGAGATGCTTTCATAAAAACTTTCGAATTAGAGGAAGAAACATTGCGGTACGAAAATATAATTATGACAATATGAAAATATGAGCCTTATGAGTAAGGGGCAGCCCCAGGTCCCCACTCCGAAAGTACCGCTGCTAAAACTCAAAACGAGTTTTGAGTTTTGCACACACAAGTTTTGAGCCTGCACACACAAACATAAAATTGATATTACCGATGAAATGAAAACAGTTTTAACGAAATTCGTGAAACCTTTCGCGAAACTTCAAACGAAAAGCAATTAGAGAGGGTAGTTTATCCTTAAAATGTAAACATTTTAAAACGTAATAATTTAAAAACGCGGGAGAATATTTGAATCCGCGGAGACATGTTAAACACAGAAAACATGAAGGTGATGAACAAATTTATGTTAGGGGTGGTTTACCCCCTTAAATTTGCTGTCCCGCTGAAGCGCAAAAACGCGTGAACTCGAATTTTGATTCCCCTTCAAAATGATGCCTGTTTTATTAATTTTCATATAACCCTCTTAAGCGTGCGGTGAAAAACGGCAAATGGAGGGGTGGTTTACCCCTTAATTATATTTCTAATCAACACTCTTGTAGTGGATTTTTCATCGCTTAATATTAGAGGAATTTTCGATTTTGTTTCATTCAGATCGGTGGACTGCTTGTGGGAGAAACTTTGAGGGGTGGTTTCATCCCCTAATACCGTTTTCTGCCGATACAAAAAAAAATATGTTTAATAATTTGCAATGCTTTACCACATATATGAGTTTCAACGAAATCGAAAGCGGATACTTCAATGATGTTTCTCGTCAGAGGGGTAGTTACCCCTTAAGACGAATGTAATAATTTTGAAATATGAGAAAACATTAAATTGTAGCTTATAGAAATATTGAAAATCAGCGGATATACTTGAAACACAGAAAAAACGACCATGATAAATAAATTTATGTTAGGGGTGGTTTAACCCCTTAAATTTGCTATGCCGCCAAAACGCAAAAACCCGTCAACTTTAATTTTAATTGCCCTTCAAAATGATACCTGTTTTATTAATTTGCATACAACGCTCTTAAGTGTGGGGTGAAAAAAGGCAAATTGAGGGGTGGTTTACCCCCTAATTTAATTTTTTCTTAACATTTTCATAGTGGGATTTTCATCGCTTTTCATTAGAAGAATTTTCGTTTTTGTTTCATTCAGATCGGTGGATTGCTTCTGGGTGAAACTGCAAAATCACCCCTCGACACGCCTTTCTTTGAGGGGCGGTTTCCCCCCTTAAATCCGTTTTTCCGCCGATAAAAAAAATACGTGTCTCAAAGTTTTCAATGCTCTATCACATATATGAGTTTCAACAAAATCGGAGGCGGACACCTGAGGGATGTTCCTTGTTAGTATACCTTTCAGTGACACTTCGCATCTACAAAGTCGAGAGAGAGGGAGAGAGAGGCGGTGATGAATATAACTTCCCACTTGCCCTTCTCCGTAGAAATACGCATTAAGAAATAACTCGTAGCCCATAAAATTATCATTTCTTCATTTTTATTCAACGTCGCAATAATACGCGCGCGCATAGTTAGGTAAATAAAAAAAAACTTATAACAGTAAGAAGTATATGTGAACATATATATATATAAATCTTATGTACACCATACAATAATTCTATTGCGGAGAATAGGAAATACATATGTATCGTGACCTAACTACACTCCGAGAGGGGATGACGATTCACTTGGTGGGCGCAATGGCCACCTCGACGACACTTCACATCTCGAAGCTGAGATCGCCACCCTATCCGAAATGAACTGCCTCACGGATCGTAGGCCGCGAGAACGCCTTCTGGAGTCGACCACGCTGGATGATCCCAGTCGTCTTCAGGGTGAACCTGGCCCCAGCGGTTTTCGAACATCCACCGGATCGAATAATAATCAAATCCGGACCCCCTCTCCAAGGCCTCCAGTAGACCGCAGGTTTCACGGCGCTCCCCTCGCCGGGCTTGAGCTGCCTCAATAAACGACGCCTGCAACAGAGACAAAAAAAACCGCATTGAGCCCCAAGAAGAAAAGAAACAAGGGGCGACTAGTCGATACTCACCATATGATGGCCTACTCGCTGAATCTTCTTAAACGCCATCGCAAATTTCGCACGTCTTCTCCAAAGGGAACGAAACAAATAGAAACTTTGTGGAGCTTCGAGCGGGTAGTTCGGAGGAATATGCAAGATCCACTCGAGATTCACCTTTAAATACGTGACGCCCCACCAAGAAACCAACAAGTTCATCCTGCAGAGACCGTGGAAACTTACCCCTATCCAAAGAAATTGACCAATGGTGAGCGCGATCTTCCCCTAGCGTACAAGACGGAACCCCTTCCTCAAACATATGGAATATAACCAACCGGGTCTAACCCTAGCAAACAGATAGAAACGTAATAATTTTCAAGATACCCTTTTAGTAATAAACAATTTTTGTTATATACATGGGCATCCCACATGTTTTCGCGTAAAAGTGATAAAATACCCTATACATACCTCTTAAAGATGAGATAACCACGAGACATCGACCTTCGAATATATTTAAGTTAAATTGTAAGTCGATCAATGACAATGCCAATCCATACTATCGTGCTAGCATATTGTTGATCACCACCCTCAATGACTGATCGAGCGAGACGCTCAATCCTAAAGGGGGGAGGTGTAACGTCGCGAGCAAAGCGCATAAAAATATTACGTTTTCTCTCTCCTACTTTGTCGAAACCCGGCAAGAACGCTGGCCTGAGCGATTTCCCATGGAAATCGTGAATAACCATTAAACGAATATGGCATTCACATTTTTCGACACGTTCCTGTATATAATAAGCGAGCGTCGGGCGTACTTTCGTACGACCCTCCCTACCCACTTGAATTCAACGAAAACATAGTTTTAGGCACGCTTTCTCGGAAAAGTCGTAAAACAAAAAAATATCATACTGCAAGCCAGATGACCCAGAGTTCACCCGCCGGCGAAGGCATAGCGTAGCTCCGATTCTTAAATCCGTGTGGGAACCAAGGATAGACGAAGACCGCCGGAAAAGTCCACTCGACTCGGTCATAAAACCGGGCCGCGACGAAAATGAAATGCGCATGGAAGGGCTATGAGGCGCATAGCAGCTGCACTATCGCGGGGCGACTCGGCGCCGGGCCCTAGACTTTAGATAAACAAACACGATCCCATGCGCTTTTTCCACGAAAACTCGCTCGGAATAGCTTCATTCCGATTGGTCTATTTGTAATTAATTTCATGCGCCCAAACTCCAAGATACAAAGAACTGTCTCCCACGTCGACCGCTCCGATTGGTTAAAAGAGAGTCAAGAACGAAAACCCCCTTTTTTCTCCTACTCCACCCAAGAAGGGAAATCTGGAGCAGGAAGGTCCAGAAGATTAAAGAAAAATCAGTTCAGCATCATCATCCGAACCAGAAAGATCTCTTCTATCGGCTCCAACCTTGTATCGCGATTCGTACCTCTGTTCCGCGTTTAACAATTCAACTCTGTTTCTCGATCATCCATTTGCATATCTATTTACTGCGAAAAGTATTATTGTGAATCTTCTCCGCGCTCTTCACACGCACGAAGTGACCCTCTGACCCATCTGCGGCACCATTGTAAACACAGCGTGTGTGCGGCCCATTGACCGACATTGTACAAGCGAGCGTAACAGGCCGAGAGCGAAGGTCCTTTCACCCAAGTCCGAAGGACCGTCATTCAGCAAACGTAAGCTAACTGCACCATTTTTTGTATCATTTTCTTAATCCGCCGAACTGTACTCTTCCCATGTTTCCGACCGGCCAAGTGGACGGCACTCGGTAATAAACGAAAATCTGTAAACGGTAACTACATATGTCGCAATCACTCACATAACTCTTGACCATCTAGGCACTCGAGACCTAGAACACCCGTTCCACACATTCTCCTTTTACCCTCATCCCGTGCTATTGCGCTTGGCGTAGGCAAGAAAGAGGGAAACGAAAGTTTTATGCTCTCATCCCTTCCGGATGTGACAATAGCTCCTGCGCGCGCCTCAGGATTGCTCGAGAACAATTAGCGCTGCAAGTGGCAGAGTAGGACACTACAAGCAGAGGATATTTTGCGTGGCAAACATTTTGAAAAATGCTGGCCTCCTGCTGAAGCCGCAGACCGGACATGCAGCGCCCCCCTTATACCTACTACTTGACGACGACGAGCTTGTGATATATAGGATATATATACATATACTAATAATGTTACAATAGTTTTGACAGCTCTAGACGTTTACCATGGTTAAAGCGTTTATCAATGCAAATAAAACAAATCGCGGTTTTTAGGACTAAATTCACATTTTCAAAGGTTGTTAATGTTGGGAATTTTAACTTTCGAAAGTTCTTCGAATACGTCAAACAAACGGTCCTTATCAGGGCCAAAGATTAATTTGACAAAGGTTCTTCGTACCGCAAATTCTTACATGAAAAAATGCTTCAAAAAACCGTAAATATGACAGCAAGCTCATCGACATCGAACTTTACACTGAAGAGAAGAAAACGCTGAAAGTATGGAATTTTCTTGTGTTGAACACAGGTAAGGAAAAAAAATATGAACTTTTCGTTACTCAAAGACAACTACAGATGTATACCAGGGGTGGCCAAACTTTTAAAGTGTACAGTCGACACTACGCTCCAAAATATACCTGGTGGTCTACCGCCACCACCAGTTTTAAACCCAAACAAACCCAAACCTTTTTCGTAATTGATTTTATTCTCATGGGCTTCTGAAATCATCTAGGCGGTCGACCGGTTGACCACGGTCGATGCATTGGCCACCCTTGATGTGTACCCATAGGTATCGAGCACCTGGACATATAACTTAGCTTTGCATCAAGCACACTAAATAAAAAAGGCTAAGCATCGTGAAGCATCGTGTAGATTGTATAGTGATAGCGCACACCTGAGATCTGTCAAACAAACACAGTGACTGAAAATAATACCTAATTCATCCAGAGTAATTTGAATGGCATATTTAATAAAGTACATATTTTGTGAGTTAATAGACCCCCAATTAAGAAATCCGCTCTTAGCATCTGACATATGTTGATGTAAGCGCAATAGATGCATATCAATTTGTTTCGCCGTGCTAATCCCACTTTTAATGCCCCGTACAGATCGCTTGCATATACCCTATATATCTGGCCAATAAAATAAGCCTGGGCGTAGAAAGAAAATTGTGCGAGGACCACAGCGTCGGAAGTCCGACTCACAAGGACATGCCGGATGTTCCCGTAACCTTAGGCTTGAAGATTGGTGTCGCAAACAATCTGCATCCGAACGAACAAAGCAGGGAGGTTTTGTATGAAGGAAAGATCAGTGTACAACTGGAGAACAACGCTGATTGATCAGCGATGATGAAAGATTCATCGAAAGGTCACCGATAAGAATGTGTCTTGCATCGACGTAGGCAATAAAAAATCCTTAGTGTATTAGGATCAAAATCATGAGTATAGTATTGAATATGGAATCCCTAGAAGTATCCAACAGATAGAAATATATTCAAAAGATGTACAGAATATATTTATCTTCGGGTACTGCGATCTAGGAATTCGTTTGGAAACAATAAAAAATATGTATTTTCTTCAGCGGCTTTGCAATATTCGTCCACTAATGAAAAATGTATGTATATCTTCATTAGCGGAGCTTAAGCACGATTAACAGGTGCACCATTTGAAAGTATCAGGTCCTTCTTTCGGATGCTCAAATTGTTACACGCTGAACAGTCAAATAATGAAACTTTGGCACTTTGACAAAATATTTTTAATTTTTAGTCGAGGGCTATACCTCATACGTTCCCCATTTCAAATTAACAGAGGTTTTTTAATGGAATTTTTTCCAGACATCAGACTCCTCCGGAGCCACGACCACGTCCACCGTATCTATAGCGGTTCCCCCGGGTGCGCGCTGATCTATTATTTCGGCGCATATAATGATGGACTGCATACATATTCATTCGGGCCATCAAATTCAGCTCCCGTTCCTCCTGCACACGCCATCCAGCGCGATTCCCAAGCCCTGCAATAACAAATATTGTTTTTATTAATTTTCATCAAATAAAAAAAATTGAGGTTCATCGACAGAAGCTGCCTTTGATCGAGGCTTTTGTATACAGAGCCTAAATCGAAATAAGAATATTTTTCATCATTTGAAAGCAATAAAAAATGTATATAGGGTGATTCATAATAGGTGACGCACCCGGCACTGGCGGGTTCAGGGAGGTAGCCTGAGTGTAATTGTCAAGGCTTTTTTGTTTGCTTCAAATAGTTTTTGAATGGGAAGCAATAGAATTTGGGCGTTCGAAGGATTGTTGTAGGGCTACGGTCCGCCATGATCGACGACGCCACTCAGCCCTCGAATCCGAGCGTGGGGCACGTAGCAAACGACAAGCAAAGCAGATAGGCATTTGTCTCGCTTGCGCGGGCGATATGACGTTTCGCGTATCGTCTGCTAATGTTTCCGTCACTCTTGGGTGCACAAGTTCAGAGCGTGTTTGAAGCCGCGCGAAGAACAAGCGAATGAGGACGAATTGCCGTTTCGGGTATCCTCACCTGATAGTCGTCGCTATTTCATCCTTCGTTATTATCTTATTGCGTCATTCAATATCATTTTTAGTTCCTCAATTCTCCTCGATTATACTTATCATCTCTCTCATCCTCCGTACTTTTGCGAATTCTTTCGCTTGTCCGTCCATCCTCTCTCATCGACTGTTACCAGGAAAATGACTTCAAGAATCCGCCATCGATTTTGTTGAAACTTGTTTGCATGGTAGAGCATTTGAAACTATCGGGTCCGTATTTTTTATTTTATCAACGGGAAAACGGTTTTACGGGGTGAACCCACCCATCAGAGTGAAGCATGCCGAGGACTGATTTGTTTTTAGAATGACTAAAAATTAACAAAATCATCAAGTACACAATAGTCCTCAAATCTCTAAAGACCGAGCGATTTTTTTTTTCGCAATGAAAAAGCAAAAGCAAAAGGTGTAATTTTATTGCCAAGCTCTCAATAATTTGTCACTAAATTTTCGAAGATTCGATGCTTTCCGGATTCCATTTCTCATTCGACCACTCCGTCTAGTATAATGCTCGGAATTTTCTCCTAAAATCAATAACAATAAAAGACGAAACCAGTCCGTTAAAAAAAATGAGATCTTGATCTCGCGCGTGAAGTATGATTTTTCTTTTTTCGATACAGATGGATTCCGGAAATCCAAACGGGTGGTGGATTTTTGTGGTACCTCTTAAGAATATGAGAATACTTGCGTCGTCTAAAACGTCGAAATTTGCGCGACTTTTTAAAAGAACTTATTCATTTTATTTGTGGTCATAGCGAGCGGACAATTCGGGCAGTACTACGAGCTGAGAGTGCGAGGCATTATTTGACAGATAAATTTAATATAATGGTTGCGTTCGATGTTCCCGCGCGAGTATCAACATTGTTTGATCGTCCTTGGCAACGCAGGCGTTGCTTCCATCATCGAAATAGCAAACGATTCCCGAGAAGGGACTACCGGCTGGCACCAAGCGATCAAAGATGAAAGCGATGGTCGAAATGGTGTCTGGAGCTTCAATAGGACAACCCTGAAACCTTTTACTCCAGATCGTTCTCGATTTCTTCTTATTTCGATCCGAGCAAGGGGACAAGTCGTGCGGTGTTGCAAGTCTCAACTACGACAACAGGAACGTTAATTACGTGGAAAAGTTTCAATCAACGTTGCCCTGGCCATTTTCTCGCGACTTTGAATGTTGTTCGACCATACTCGCCATACGAGTCACCCATTTCATCTTCGATAAAGCAAACGATTGCGAATAAGAGGAAGGTGCATCGTTCGAACGCGGCTCGAGCGACCACCGGCTCGCACGAAACGCCAAAGATGAAATCGACATTGCCCTCGACGTTACCGCATAACTTTGAACATCGTTCGACGATCCCCGTCATGGCAGACATCGATCATATCTTCGATAAAGCAAAGCATTGCTCATCAGGGCATGGTGTATTGAGTCTAATAATTTGGTTTAACTAGAAGAGTTTTATACTTAGTACACATAAAAACGCGTGTGAGAAGGAGCCAGAAGCTCCGTACGCACGAAATAATTTTCGTGATCGAAAGTGTACCATACTACAATAGAGCAGTTTCACCTTTCGTCCCTCGACAATTTATTGTTGTCCAATATTATTTGTTGAAGTCCTGGAGAGTTCTTCTCTACATAGAGACGCAGGTGAGAAGTAGCCAAAAGCTTCAGACACACGAAACCAATTTTTTATTCAAGCCCCACCACACAACAATCGAGCAGTGGTGTATTTCCTCCCTTGACGACGCCTCCTTGTCCAGCACTTCTCTGCAGTATTCGAGAGTTGCAATGCACAGAAATATAAGACAAAGGAGTAGCCATGAGCTTGAGTGGCGCGAAATCATTTTTGTCATTGAAGTTGTACCGTAGAACAATCGAGCAGTGTCACCTGTCACCCCTTCATGACCTATTGCTGTCTAATATTTTTGTTACGGTACCAGAAAGTTCTCGTACATACGAAAACATATGTGAGATGTGACTAGAAGCATCAGACACGGGGAATCATTTTTGTTAAATTAAACCTGTACCATGCAACAATCGAGAAATCTCACCGATCATGCCTGGACAATTTATTGTTGTCCAGTATTATTTTTGAACGCCTGCAGTGTTCTAGTACGCGTACAAAAAGATGTACAAAGTGGCCAGCATATTCAGGCACACGCAATTTTTGTTTGCTACAAGGTTTACATTACACCATTTGATTTTTGACTCATCTCCTTCTCTGGCGATTTAATGAGACATATTTTTTTTTCATCTACTAGAGACTTTGAGAACACGAAAGAACAAATGTCGGAATGAGCCAGAAACTTCGGACGCACGAACTAATTTTTTTGATCCCAAGTGTATCACACGACGGTTCAGCAGTCTGGCCTCTCATCCCTTGTACAATGATTGTTGTCTAATGATTTATTCAGCATACTGGAGAGTTTCAGGACACATGGAGACAAATGGAAGAATTAGCCAGAAGCGCCAGAAATACGGAATGATTTTTTTCTGGAAAGTATTCCATACGACAGTCGAGCAGTGTGATATCTCGACCCTTGTCGATTCATTGTTGTCCAATATATGTTTTTAAAATACTAGCGAGTTCTTCTACACATAGAGACGTTCGTGAGAAGTAGCCAAAAGCTTCAGACACACGAAACAATTTTTTCATTCAAGCCCCACCACACAACAATCGAGCAGTGGTACCATTCCTCCCTTGATGAATTCTCGTTATGTAGCACTTCTATACAGTACTAGATAATTATAGTACACACCAAAAGATGACGGGGAAGTAGCCATAAGCTTGAGAGTTGCGAAATCACATTTTTTCATTGAAGTTATGAGGTGGAACAATCGAGCAGTGTCACCTAGTATCTCTTGATGACCAAGTGATGTCTAATATTTTTTTTACGGTACCCCAAAGTTATCGTACATACAAAAACATATGTGAGAAGAAACCAGAAACTTCAGAGACGGAAAATCGATTTTTGTTATTAAACCTGTAGCGTACAACATTCGATTCTTGTTCGATCTCCTTCTCTGCCGAATTAATGAGAATAATGTTTTTTTTCAACTGCTAGAGACTTTTAGAATACGGAAGGACACATGTCAGACGGAGCCAGAATCTTCGGACGCACGAAATCATTTGTTTGATCGGAAGTGCATCACACGACGGTACAGCAGTCTGACCTCTCATCACTGGTTAACTGATTGTTGTCTAATTATTTATTCAGCATACTAGAGGGTTTCAGTACACATGAAGGCACATGGAAGGAGTAGCCAGGAACTTCAGAAATCGAGAATGATTTTTGTTTTTTTTTGGAAAATATTTCACACAACAGCCGAGCAGTGTGTTTTGGCATCCCTTGCCGATTTATTGTTGCTAAATATTTGTTTTTGGAATACTGGTGAGTTCTCCTACATATAAAGACGTATGTGAGAAGTAGCCAAAAGCTTCAGACACACGATTTTTTTTTTCTCTTTCAAGCCCCACCTCACAACAATCAAGCAGTGGTACCTATCCTCTCTTGATGGCTTTTCGTTGTCTAGCACTTCTTTACAGTTATAGTACACACAAAAAGATGATAGAGAAGTAGCCACAAGCTTGAGAGGCGCGAAATAATTTTTTATATCAACGTTGAACGATACAACAATCGAGCAGTGTCACCTGTGATCCCTTGACGACCTATTGTTCTCCAATATTTTTTATACGGTACCGCAAAGTTCTCGTACATATAAAAACACATGTGAGACGTAACTTGAAGCTCCAGACACGGGAAATCATTTTTTTTTATTAAGCCTGTACCATGCAACATTCGAGAAGTCTCGCCTCTCATGCCTGGGCAATTTACTGCTGTCCAGTATTCTTTCTCAATTTCCGGAGAGTTCCAGTACGCATACAAACAGATGTATAAAGTCGGCAAAATATTCAGGAAGACGCAATTTTTTTTTTGGCTACGAGGTGTACAATACAACATTTGATTTGCGATCTATCTCCTTCTTTGCCGATTAATTGAGACGAATATTTTTTCCAACTACTAGCGACTAGTACATGAAGTAACTAATGTCAGACGGAGCCAGGAACTTCGGACGCACCGAATGATATTTTTGATCGAAAGTGCACCATACGACGTTAGAGCAGCCTGACCTCTCATCCATTGATGACTCGTTTTGTTCTAATCATTTATTCAGAATACTAGAGAGTTTCAGTACACATGAGGACACATGGAACAAGGAGCAGGAAGCTTCAGAAATCGAGAATGACTTTTTTCTGGAAAGTATTCCATACAACAGTCGACCAGTGTGATTTCTTACCCCTTGCCGATTCGATGTTGTCCAGAATATGTTTTTGAAATACTTGTATGTGAGGTATTTGAAATATTTGTATGTGAGGAGTAGCCAAAAGCATCAGACACAGGAAACATGTTTTTTTTATTCAAGCCCCTGCTTCTCAGTGTCTGGCACGTCTGTACAGTATCAGAGAGTTACAGTACACACAGAAATATGGCTGAGAAGTAGTCATACGCTTGAGAGGCGCGAAATATTTTTTTTTCATGAAAGTTGTACGGAAGAACAGTCTAGCAGTGTTCTATGGAGCATTTTCCAGAAAAAAATCATTCTCCGTTTTTGAAGCTTCTGGCGACTTCTTCCATGTATCTGTATGTGTAGTAAAACTCTCGAGTATGCTAAATAAATCATTAGAAAACGATCAGTCATCAAGGGATGAGAGGTCAGGCTGCTGCAACGTCGTATGGTACACTTTCGGTCGAAGATATTATTTCGTGCGTCCGAAGTTTCTGGCTCATTCTGACATAAGTTTCTCGTGTACTATGAGTCGCTGGTGGTTGAAAAAAAATTATTCGTCTCTATAAATCGACCGAGAAGGAGATAGACAAAAAATCAAATGTTCTAATGTCCACCTCGTAGCTAAAAAAAATTGCGTGTGCCCGAATATTCTGGCCATTTTTTACATCTGTTTGTATGCGTACTAGAACTCTCGAGGAATTTAGAAAAAATACTGGACAACAATAAATGGCCCAGGCATGAGAGGTGGGACTTCTCGATTGTTGCGTGGTACAGATTTAATAAAAAAAATCTGATTTCCCGTGTCAGAAGCTTCTAGTTACGTCTCACATATGTTTTTATATGTACGAGAACCTTCTCGAACTGTAAAGAAAATATTGGACAACAATAAGTCATCAAGAGGTGACAGGTGACACTGCTCGATTGTTTAACCATACGACTTCTATGAAGAAAAACAATATTTCGCTCCTCTCAAGCTTATGGCAACATCTCAGCCATCTTTCTGTGTGTACGGTAACTCTCTAGTACTGTAAAGACGTGCTAGACAACGAGAAGTCATCAAAGGAGGAAAGGTACCACTGCTCGATTGTTGTGCTGTGGGGCTTGAATAAAAAAAATTGTTTTGTGTGTCCGAAGGTTTTGGCTACTTCTCACATACGTCTTTATGTATAGGAAAACTAGCCAGTTGTTCAAAAACAAATATTGGACAACAATGAATCGGCAAGGGATGGGAAATCACACTGCTCGACTGTTCTATGGAAAACTTTCCAGAAAAAATCATTCTCGATTTCTGAAGCTTCTGGCTACGTCTTTCATGTGTCTTTATGTGCACTGAAACTCTCCAGTATGCAATATACGTGGGTCATTTGGTAAGTACCTAGCCTACAAATGAAAACACCAAAATTTTGCTAAAAATAAAATTTATTTTTCAATGTAGTCTCCTTTTAGTTGAATACACTTGGCCCAGCGGTGTTCCAATTTTTTTAACCCCGTTTAAAAAAATGTTATCTCTTGGTCTGCAAAATAGGCCTCTGTGGCGGCGATTATTTCGTTATTGGAGTGGAATTTCTTCCCGGCGAGTGAATTTTTTAGATTCGGAAACAAAAAAAGTCGCACGGAGCCAAATCTGGAGAATACGGTGGATGGGGCAGCAGTTTTTAGCGTAATTCGACCAATTTAGCCGTGGCGAGCGCGGAGGTGTGAGCAGGTGCATTATCATGGTGCAAAAGCACTTTCTTTCTCGACAAATGGGGCCGTTTTTCTTTTAACACAGCGTTAAATCGGCTCAATAGTTCGGAGTAGTACTGTCCCGTGACCGTCTTGCCCTTCTCCAGGTAGTCAATAAAAATCACACCTTGAGAATCCCAGAAAACAGTGGCCATCACCTTTCCAGCCGACGGGACCGTCTTCGCCTTCTTTGGAGCAGGTTCACCGGGTAAGGTCCACTGTTTTGACTGCTCCTTGGTCTCTGGAGTATACCAGTGAATCCATGTTTCGTCGACGGTCACGTAACGACGCAAAAACTCTTTTGGATTGCGATTAAACAGCTCCAAACACTGCTCTGAAGTGGTCACACGAATGCACTTGTTGTCTGCAGTCAGCAGACGCGGCACCCACCTTTCCGACAGCTTCCTCATGCCCAAAGTCTCATGTAGGATATGCCACACGCGTTCTTCTGAGATGCCTACTATCACAGCTATCTCGTGCACCTTTAATCGGCGGTCTGACAAAACGATATCGTGTATTTTTGTCACGTTCTCCTCCGTAGTGGCTGTTTTTGGAGCACCTGGGCGTGGATCATCAAAAACCGACGTACGACCACGTTGAAACTCGTTATACCAAAATTTAACGGTCGCCATCGAAAGAGAAGCATCCCTATACACTGCATACAAGCGTTCTTTAATTTCACTGCGCGATTTCCCTTCCAAAAACAAGAATCGAATCACCGACCGATATTGTTCTTTCTCCATTCTTTCAAAAATCAACGGACACACTTGCTTTCACACGCTCTCAAAAGAGAACTACAAGTCCGATCCGGCTGAAATTTTGTCAGTAGCCGTCTACAAGACGGTACTACACTATAGTGTATTTCTCTTGCAATAGTGGCACCATCTAGCGGTGAGGCTAGGTACTTGTCAAATGACCCACGTAAATCATCAGAACAGAACCGAGAATCAATCGATAAGAGGTCAGGCTGCTGTAACGTCGAATGATACAATTTCGAACAAAAATATTTTTTCGTGCGTCCGAAGTTTCTGGCTCCGTCTGACTTTAGTTCTCTCGTGTACTAAAAGTCGCTAGTAGTTGAAAAAAAATATTAGTCTCAATAAATCGGCAGAGAAGGAGATAGATAAAAAATCAAATGTTCTATTGCACACCTTGTAGCAAAAAAAGCGGGTGCCTGAATATTCTACCGACTATTTACATATATTTGTATGAGTACCACAACTCTCCAGGAATTCATAAAAAATACTGGACAACAATGAATTGTCCGGGCATGAGAGGCGAGACTTCTCGATTGTTGCATGGTACAGGTTTAATTTAAAAAAAGGATTTCCCGTGTCTCAAGCTTCTACTTACGTCTCAATATGTTTTTATATGTACGAGAACTTTGCAGTACGGTAAAAAAAAACATTAGACAACAATAGGTCATCAAGGGATGGCAGGTTCGATTGTTCTACCGTACAACTTTATTGAAAAACAATTATTTCGCGCCTCTCAAGCTTATGGCTAGTTCACTGTCATCTATCTGTGGGTACTGTAAGTCTCAAGTACTGTAGAGACGTTCTAGACAACGAGAAGTCATGGAGGGAGGTAAGATAGCTCTGCTAGATTGTTGTGTGGTGGGGCTTGAAGAAATAAATAATTTCGTGTGTCTGAAGCTTTTGGCTACTTCTCACATACGTCTTTATGTATAGGAGAACGCGACAGCATTTCAAGAACAAATATGGGACAACAATGAATCGGCAAGGGATGGAAATCACACTGCTCGACTGTTGTATGGGATACTTTGCAGAAAAAAATCATTCTCTATGCCGGAAGTTTCTGGCTACTTTTTCCATATGTCTCCTGTGTGCACTGAAACTCTCTAGTACGCTAAATAAATGATTAGACAGCAGTTAGTCAACAAGGGATGAGAGGTCAGAGTGGTATCCCGCCGTGTCATACATTTCCGATCAAAAAAATTACATCGTGCGTCCGAAGTTTTTGGCTCCTTCTGACATCTGTTCTTTCCTGTTCTAAAATTCTCTAGTAGTTGAAAAAAATATCAGTCTCAATAAATCGGCAGAAAGGGAGATAGAACAAGAATCGAATGTTGTATGGTACTATAAAAAAATACACAACAATAGGTCATCAAAGGATGACAGGTGACATTGCTCGATTGTCGTACCGTACAACTTCCATGAAAAAAATTCTTTCGCACCTCTCAAGCTTGTGGCTATTTCTGAACGATCTTTCTGTGTGTACCGGAACTCTCCAGTACTGTCAAGAGGTGCTGGACAACGAGAAGTGATCAAGGGAAGGAAGGTACCACTGCTCGATTGTTGGGTGGTGGAGCTTGAATGAAAAAAATTGTTCCGTGTGTCTGAAGCTTCTGGCTACTTCTCACATACGTCTTTATGTGTAGGAGAACTCGCCAGTATTTCAAAAACAAGTATTGGACAACAATGAATCGGCAAGGGATGAGAAATTACCCTGCTCGGAGTGTTGCATGGAATACTTTTCAGAAAACAATCATTCTATATTTCTGAAGCTTCTGGTTATTTCTTCCATGTCTCGCCATGTGTACTGGAACTCTAGTACGCTAAATAAATCATTAGACAACAATCAGTCAACAAGGGATGAGAGGTCAGACTGCTGTACCGTCGTGTGATACCCTTCCGATCAAACAAATTATTTCGTGCAACTGAAGCTTTGGCTCGATCTGACATCGGTTCTTTCGTGTTTTGAAAGTCTCTAGGAGTTGAAAAAAAAATAGTCCCAATAAATCGGCTGAGAGGAAGATAGAACAAGAATCGAATGTTGTATGGTGCAGGTTTAATAAAAAAAAAAACGATTTCCCATGTCTGAAGCTTCTAGTTAATTCTCACGTATGTATTTATATGTACGAGATCTTCCTCGTACGGTAAAAAAAAATATTAGACAACAATAAGTCGTCAAGGGATGACTGGTGACACTGCTCGATTATTCGACCGTACAACTTCCATGAAAAAAGTATTTCGCGCCTCTAAAACTTATGGCTACTTCTTAGCCATCTTTCTGTGTACACTGTAACACTCCAGTACTGTAAAGAAGTGCTAGGCAACGAGAAATGATCAAGGGAGGAAAGGTACCACTGCTCGATTATCGTGTGGTGGAGCTTGAATTAAAAATAACGTTTCGTGTATCTGAAGCTTTTGACTACATCTCATATACGTCTTCATGTGCAGGAGAACTCGCCAGTAATTCAAAAACCAATATTGACCAAAAATGAAGCGACGAGGGATGAGAAATGACACTGCTCGACTATTCTATGGAACACTATACAGAAAAAAATCATTCGTGATTTCTGAAGGTTCTGGCTACTTCGTCCATGTGTCGTTATGTGTACTGAAACTGTCTAGGATGCCAAATAAACCATTAGAACAAAACCAGTAATAAATGGATGACTGGTCAGGCTGCTGTAACGTCGTATGGTATACTTTCGATCAAAATATTATTTCGTGCGTCCGGAGTTTCTGGCTCCGTCCGATGTTAGTTCTGTTGTGCATTGAAAGTGGCGAGTAGATAAAAAAAATATTAGTATTTATGAATCGGCAGAGAAGGAGATAGATAAAAAATCAAATGATGTAATGTACACTTCGTAGCAAAAAAAATTCCGTGTGCCCGAATATTCTTGGCACTTTGTACATCTGTTTGTATGCGTACTAGAACTCTCCAGGAATTCAGAAAAAATATAATGGACAACAATAAATGGTACAGGTATGAGAGGTGGGACTTCTCGATTATTGCACCGTACAGATTTAATACAAAAATATGATTTCCCGTGTCTGAAGCTTCTAGTTACTTCTCACATACGTTTTTATATGTACGAGAACATTCCCGTACTGTAAAAAAAAAATTAGACGGCTATAAGTCATCAAGGGGTGACATGTGACACTGCTCGATTGTTCTACCGTACAACTTCCATGAAAAAAAAACTTTCCCGCCTCTCAAGCTCTTGACTACTTCTGAACGATCTTTCTGTGGGTACTGTAACTCTCCAGTACTGAAAAGGAGGTACCACTGCTCGATTGTTGTGTGGTGGAGCTTGAATAAAAAACATTGTTTCGTGTGTCTGAAGCTTTTAGCTACTTCTCCGTTACGTCTTTATGTGTAGGAGAACTCGCCAGCATTTTTAAAACAAATATTGGAGAACAACGAATCGGCAAGAGATGAGAAATCACACTTCTCGGCTGTTGTATAGGATAGTAGTAAGGGGGCCACTATGGCGACCCCCACTCCTATCCCACTCCTATCCCCACTCCTCGGCCCGTGGTGGGGGCAGCCGAGGTGGTGGGGGGTAAGAGTGGGGAGGAACGGTGGTGTCGCCATGGCGGCCCCCCTTTTTTATTTTTTATTTATTTTTTCTTTTTTACATACATACAGGTTTATTTACAAATATCCATTATATTGATTATGCGTTTCAATTGATGATTTATAAGATTATCGGTGACGATTGTTCTGGTGTGTGTGGAAAGTTTGCAGGAGGCACTGGATAACGTGCGGTGAACGGCCTCCCGAATTTTAGCGTGTTTCTTTCTAATACGGCGCCGTAAACGTCTCGCCGTGGTGTTGTAAATTTCCGATGCAATGGCGGCGACAAGCGCATCCTTACATTTAACCACGTCGGTCGAAGCATTGTTAAGCCATGCTGCGTACGCGTTGATACGATCCTCCAATAATTTCAACGCAATGAAGTCATCTTTACCGAAGGTGAAGAATGGCGCCGCACGGTGTACAGCGTGTACACCGTAGTCGTTGAAATTTTGAATCGTTACGACGGGCTGGGTGTAATATTCACCGTATTCCAGAATGTAGTCATCACAAGCGACCACCGTATGAACAGTAGGACAGGCGGAGACGCCTGCAATGTTTTCCTCGTTGAAGTATACAAAGATGGTGGTGTTGAGCTGTTTTTGAAACGTCAGCCATGATGATGATGTATTTAGGGTTGTCCAGCCGTTGGTATCACACATGAAACGAATAATGGGATGCAGTTGGCCGGTGTCGTCGACATCTATGCCTAGCCACACATTTTTCGTCATTTGACTATTCAGACTGTAAAACGTCTGCAACACCAATGGTCGTAGATTATAGGCCCGTTTGTTTTGTACCGAGAGAGTGGAAGATGAACGTTTGCCCGCCATGGCTTCTCCCTGTAGACTGACGCACTCTGACAAATCTGATGTAGTATACGAGAGCTGTTGCGCAGAGTTATTTGACAGCTGGCTTGAACACCAAATTATTGTATTCGGAGCCAATGTATTCCATAACGAGATTATCTGCATGGGCCGCTGCTACCATCTGCTTGAACAACGCCTCGTCTTCGTCAAGAGCTTTCATGAATCTCGCCGGTAGAAAGCAAACGAACGTCTTGTCCACTTAATCGTATCGTACCTAAACCACTCTCGTATATCGGAAATTTTGTAGTCCGTTTTTACGGAGAGTTCTGCCAACTTCTTCGTCGGCAGGAAGTCGTCCATCGCTCCGATCTTGTTGATGCGTGTAAAGTCCATCGCTGATTTGAAGTTTCGTGATTTTTCGTGTTAAAATATTTAACGCACTTCTCGTTTCTATGAGCCTTTGAAGAATTGCAATATTTTGCAAGAAAACTTCTATACGTGCTTTCAACTCGCGTCTTTTTCCGGGGCTCCGTAACAATTGCAGTCTGACTACCGAAACGTATGGCCTATTTCTAGTACCGTCCCCACTACAACCGCTACCCCCCACCATCACGAGAGGAGGTGTGAGTAAGGCCTCGCCAAGAGAGCTGTTTCTCGACGATTTCGCAAAATCTGCTGACTTAGAGGTGTGAATCACTGCAAGACTCTCCATCACTGCTAAAGCTGAAACGATTAAGCTATAAGAATAAATACACAGAATATTTGAAGACAATTATTTATTAAAGTAACATGAGGGGATTACAATTAGCGCCTACGAGAACAGCAGCCTTGTACACAATGTAAACTTTTATGATTAAAAGAGTCGCAATTATTGCGACGGCTGCCACGGCCGACGGCACCGTCTGCATCTTTATATTTATCGTTCTTATTGACGAAAGCATTGTAATAGCGATTGACTATTTTGTCGTTGCGTGGTAAATCATTTGAAAATACACTTCTAAACTTATGCATACCGAAGCCAGTACACATATAATGAAGAAACATAATGCAATACTGTCCGCAACATTGCGAATCCGGAGCTTGAAGTTGATGAGCGCTGTACCGGAAGAGTTTACAGTTTCTACGGAGTCGAATGAGGTGTTGCGGGACAATGGGGGGCAATCCGTAGCTGTCGAAGTACCATCCGTGTCCAGCTCGATCGACGTACATAGCGACCCAGTGGGCTCCCGGTTGTTTATGTCCATCGGTGTTCACAACAAACGCTGTTGGTTTCGTCCAGATCTTTGGTATGCGGTCGGCCGGGTACACACCCACAGAGTGGTGCTGTATATTACGAAGAGAGGCCAGAATCTGAAGACTGTTCATAACAGGCAGGCATCGGTCAGGCCTGGAGGCTGTGCGGTGGTAGTCCTATATTCCCATAAAGAGCCGTAACGCTCGCTATGACAGAACCATGCTTTGATTCTCGTCACATTATCCAGAGCACACGTATGCTTTTTTTTGCGTATCGCAGAGTGGTACGAGCAACGTGTACCGGTTCCTGGGAGATGTTCAAATGACGTATCGTCGTCGTCTTCCTCCAAATTTATAATGTAGCAGTCGGTGAGTTGGGCCAGGTAGGATGATTTATCGGCACCCCTTACAAATACCCGCCTAGAATCGGTGGTCGTTGTCCTCAAAATTCTGGCGATCGCCCATAACGGTGTATAGCCCTCGAACCATGATATCCCGTGATGATTGCGCGTCATCCACTCGTTCGTTCTTTTCACATCGGGCGGTAATTGACGGTACGTGTGAGGTGGTGCAAGGATCCAATGGTCAGAGTACGATGAATCAAGTGAAACGATAGCCACTTCTTTGGGAATAAAATTATTATGTTTATCCCTTAGACCTTGTATGTCAATCGCGATATTCATGATACAGGCTTACGCTTTGAATGCTTAACGAGAAATGAAGACCACCGCAGCGCTCAGCCGCTGAAATCTACAATGACTTGTCTGGATGCATCAATCTCCAGTACGTTATCATATTCCGCATACACGACACAATTAACCGTTGATGTTAACGCTTCGTCGAATCGTACTTCTATCCTGACGGTACCGTGTTTCACCAGATTCCAATGACTGGCGCTGTTTGCCGAAAGATCGGGCGTAAGATCAAACGCAAAAAGACAATAACCGTAGGGGTACGCGGTGCGTGTGATTGAATTCCCATGATTGAGAAAGTGAATACCCGTACCGGAAAATAACGTATGATACGCATCCACATATAGGGCGGTGTCGGTGAAGTTGGGCTGGAGAGCCTTTGACGGTATTTGTACACCGTCAGCGTACAAAGCAAGATAATTAATTTGATAATTCTGAAAGTTGAAGGGGTGGAGGGACCGATTACCGTTGAACGCTTTATTATCGACAAAACCGATAATTATGCGCTTTGGTAGTTGTCCTAGTATTACATTGTCCAGGGTATCCCCGTGTACACCAGCATGCATCGATATAGTTTTAACCTCTACGCGTGTCAATGGGTATTTTGCCGTTGATTTGGCCAATGCTCTCGCATGAGCTAAAAGCATACCGGGGGCAATTTTTGCACGACGCACAAGGAGCGACGCCTCGGTAATGTGAATACTGTAATCTTTTGAAGACGTCATAAGACAGAAGGCGTCACTGGTACGCACAAGACGTAAACGCATCTCAACGCCGTTTATCAGAAATCTCTCTTGGTTAAAGATATCGCAGTGCAAATGACCGAGCAGATCAATCTCCCCGCGCGCATTTAAAACCGTTCGACGATTAGAAAGACCAATGTTTGCGTCTGCTATATCGTCCATTTTACCGGCTGAATCACCGTACCATAGACAGCTTGTGAGATGAGAGGTTTTCGCGCCCTGCCCGTAATTCAATAATGTTTCAATGTAGGCTCTGTATGCATAAGCATTATTGGGCGGTGTTGAGAAACCACCCCGATTACGATAAACGTCCGTATTTCGCGGGCCTCTTCGATCTACCACGCCACGACTGCAGCGCCACTGCAGACTCGTCGGGTCGGCGGATTCAACTAGCTTCACGGCAGCTAGGCAGGTGATCGGCCGGGTGCGGAGCGAGTAAAAAGGCTGCTGAGCCGTCTCTCTTAACGAACTTTGGGGCCTCGGGACTTGCGCTGGAACGTCGGTCTCAAAAATTCTGTCAGCGGTATAAATCGGTGTGCGCCATAAATCGGCGTGTCCGAAGGTATCGTGACCAGGACTATATTTTTAACCCTCACCGTCGAGTTATAATCCCAGGGGGTTTTACGTTTCTCCGGCGAACGACCATCGGTCGCTCTCGACCACGCGGCGGCGCGCCACGATCGAACATTTTTGGCGCTAAGTGCTCCCGTGTGACGAGGGCTGCGTCCCCTTTTTTGCTAACGTCTTGTTCCGTTTTTCGAGTGCTCGTTCGCGTGCAATGGACTCTTTTATATGAGACTTTCTTTTCCGCCGGTGTTCGATGTGGCCTGCGAGCCCGATAATTGTAATCTCCTGTAACGACGATCGCATGGGCGCTCGTCCAATAAAGATGTTGGAATACTTGCTGTGAGAAACTCGCGTCAAAAAACGATCTTCCCCTTAAAATTTCCTCGGCGTTCTCGACATTTTTTGGTCCTTCGAGCCGGATATAGGGACGATCAACGCAACGGAAACGCGAGTGCGCGGCAAACTATGGCGTTTTCGGGCGAAAATTCGTGTTCGGACAATTCTCGGCTCACGCGTGTCGTCAGTGCGTGAGGTGTTCCCCAGGGTTCTCTCGGTCAAGCAAGACCGGCCCGGTCCACGAATTATCGTGCACAGTTCAAGTTGTGGTCGGCTGTTTTTTGCACGTTTTGGAGATGGCTACCCTAAAAGGGGTGCTAGCTCTACAGATCGAGCGGCTCCGGGTACTAGAGCAATTCAGTGCGGATGCACAGGGCGGCCAATTCGCTCAACTCAGTCGCGGGGAGCTCTTGTCAAAGCTTGGCATCCTGGCCCATTACTGGGAGGCTTTCAACGTTACCCACTCTGCTATTCTTGACTTGCCGGAGGATTCGAAGACGGATGAATACTTCAGTATCCAGCGCATGACTCGGGCTCTGAATGCTTATAGCGCGGCCAATTCGGCTCTCCTTGGTAGGCAGGAGGAACTGGCGGACATCTCTCGAAGAGATTTGCTCGACGCCACGCAGTCCGCCGTCGGGGCTTCTACCAGTCGACGCACCTTGCCGGAGATCTCATTGCCCTCTTTCTCGGGACAATGCACGGGCTGGCGACCTTTCCGAGACCTGTTTAAATCGATGGTGATCGACAATCCGGCGATCTCTGATGTGGAGCGCATGCATTATCTTCGGACGAGTGTCACAGGAGAACCGGCGCAGCTCATCTCCAATCTACCGGTGGCCGGTGACTCGTTCGAGTCAGCCTGGGCCTCCCTGAGCTCCAGGTACGATAATACTCGCATTTTGGTGAATTCTCATCTCGAGAACCTTTTTGGCCAATCTGTCGTCGCACCCCAGTCCGCACAGGGGCTGAATATTCTCCTCAATGAAACTGCGGAGACGCTTCATGCGCTCCGCACATTGGGAGCTCCAGTTGAGCACTGGGACATGGTGCTCGTCCATTATCTCACGCATCGTTTAGACAACAAGACCCGCGAAGCGTGGGAGATGCGCCTCGGGGCCAGCACGGTTTTTCCCCCCTACGAGGACCTTCGGACCTTCCTTGTCGGACGAGCTCGGGCTCTGGAGAGTCTCGCTCTCTCACAAGTGGCTCCTTCGGTGCCACCCTCTCTCAGCTCAACTCAACGGAAGAATGAGGTTCCGGCTCGGGCTCATGCGGTGACGGTTACAGGCCCATCCTCCTACCCATGCTCGAAGTGCTCGGCCTCGCACTTTGTATCGGCCTGCCCGAGTTTTCGAGCGCTCAATGTAGAGCAGCGACGCCAATTTGTGGGGCGACATCGCCTGTGCTATAATTGCTTGGGTAAGCACAGCGTCTCTGCCTGTCACAGCGAGAAGCGGTGCCTAGAGTGCGGGAACAAGCACCATTCCCTCATTCATCAGCCGGATCGTCCTCTACCAGTGAGCCAGCCCTCTCGATCCGTTTCGGGTCCGATCCCGTTCAAGATCTCACCCCTGGCAGAGTCAAAAAACTCTTTTGAACCTTCGACGTCGAGCTCTTCTCTGGTTTCAGTCACGGTTCCGGGTCCGTCTAACACCTCTCAGTCCTCGCTGTGACTAGGCTCGGGACGGGGTCCCCCGGCTTTGGCCTGTCCTGAGCGGATCCCAGTCCTTCTCGCCACTGCCGTTGCCACCGTGGTGTCCCCCTTCGGTCCAGTCCGCCAGCTTCGGATGCTTATCGACCCTGGCGCTGAACTCACCCTCGTTTCTGAATCTCTTATTCGACAGTTGCAGATCGCTCGAAGGCGCTCGTCGATCCCACTCTTCGGGGTCTGCTGCTCCAACTCCGGGACTACTCGCGGATCAGTGTCTATTATTCTCCGATCAAATTACTCTGAGCAAAGCATTCGGGTTACAGCTCACATTGTGGCTCGGCTAACCACAATGTTACCATCTTTCACGGCTCGCAGGGGTTCTTGGTCGCACCTTGCTGGGTTGCAACTTGCTGACCCGGACTTCCTCACTTCAGCGCCGATTGACCTCATCGTTGGGGCCGATGCTTATGGTCGTCTAGTGGAGCCGGCAATTCGTAAGGGGACTGATACTGAACCGATCGCTCAGCAGACGATATTCGGGTGGATCGTGCTTGGTCCGGTCTCGACCGCTATCTCGACAGAAGCTCGAATTTTTCATGTCACGGTGGATGAGGACACTCGCGATCTTCGTGAATTGCTGACCAGATTCTGGCTCCAGGAGGAAGTTCCGTTGGCAAGTCAGGCCGCTCTCAGCCCGGAAGAGTCCGCCTGCGAGGCTCACTTCCTGGCCACTCACTCTCGGGGTGACTCCGGACGATACTGCGTCCGCCTTCCAGTTCTCTCCTCCACGGCTTCGCTCGGCGAGTCTCATTTCGGCGCTCAGCGGGGGCTTGAGCGAACTCTGCGGCGACTCTCTCGGGACGAGCGTTATAAAGAGCTCTACATATCGTTCCTCCAAGAATACGAACAACTCGGACATATGCGTCAGGTCCCTCCAGATTCTCCCGAGCCCGTGATAGCGTATTATCTTCCTCATCATGGAGTTCTTCGGGAAAGCAGCCTCACTACAAAATTGAGAGTGGTGTTTAATGGATCCTCACCCACGAGCTCAGGCGCTTCTCTCAATGACATTCTGCACACTGGAGCGAATCTCCAGCTCGACATCACTGACGTACTTCTATGGGCCAGGCGCTATCGGTACATTTTCGCTACTGATATCACGATGATGTTTCGGCAGATTCAAGTACACCGAGAGGACTGGGACCTTCAGCGTTTACTCTGGGTCGACTGTCATGGCGAACCCACTCCGTACCAGCTTACCACTGTCACCTACGGCACTCGCTCCGCTCCATTCCTTGCGGCCCGCGTTCTACTCCAGCTTGTGGCGGACGAAGGACAGCAGTTTCCCCTAGCTGTCCGCCCCCTCACGAAGGGGCGCTACGTGGATGACATCTACGGCGGAGCTGACAACTTTGAAGAACTCTCGGACATGGCTCGTCAGCTTGTGGTGATATGCACTGCGGGCTGCTTTCCCCTGGCCAAGTGGCAGAGCAACCATCCTGCCTTGCTCTCACATCTGTCCCTCGGGGAATCCGCTCAAGCTGCTCACTCGGTTAACGGCGATGGTGCCAAGATCCTGGGGCTGTTCTGGCAACCCTCATTAGATGAGTTCCGGTTCTTAGCAGAGATCTCCCCGGGAGCGCGGATGTCCAAGCGTACTATCCTCTCGGAAGTCGCCCAGTTGTACGATCCTCTTGGGTTCCTGTCTCCGGTAATTGTACGAGCCAAGATGTTGATTCAGGAGTTGTGGCTTGATAAGCTCGGATGGGACGATATCCTACCGCCTCCGCTAGCTCAACGCTGGTCGGCATTCCGAGCGGAGTTGTCAGATCTGACGGACATCTCCATTCCACGGTGGTTACGGCTTCACGCTTCAGCCTCAGCGGAACTACATGGATTCTCGGATGCCTCCCAACTCGCCATGGCTGCGGTCGTCTATCTCAAGGTACGTTCCTTTAGCTCGGACTCATCGGTTACCCTAGTTTGCGCCAGAACCAAGGTGGCTCCCCTCAAACGGCTCAGCATCCCAAGGCTGGAGTTATCTGCAGCGGTGCTCCTGGCTCGGCTAGTTCACTATGTGCAGCGGACGTTGGAGCTTCCAGATGTACCGACGTATCTCTGGACTGACTCTTCGGTGTCTCTCACGTGGATCAGCTGTCACCCATCTCGGTGGAGGGACTATGTCCAGAATCGGGTGACTGTCATCCAGGAGCTGCTCCCTCGGGGACAATGGCGGTTTGTCCCTGGTAAGGAGAACCCGGCTGACTGCGCTTCTCGAGGCCTCGCCGCAGCTCAGCTCGCAACTCACCACCTCTGGTGGACAGGCCCACCTTGGGTCGCGCAAGACTCGGCTCGCTGGCCTACTGTTGTGCCCGTGCTAAACCCGGCTGCAGTCCGAGAGGAACGACCAGGGTTCGTCCTCCATGCCTCTGTACCAGCGTTGCCTCCACTGTGGGAATTCTTCTCGCGATTTTCAACTCTGCGGAAGCTCGTTCGGGTGACGGCAATTTGTTTCCGATTCAGTGCGATTCTTCGTCACCTGGCTCACGGTACCCTCCGGTCGCCCCTCACCATCGAGGATCTGTTGCACGCCCGTGACTATTGGATCCGGGCATTTCAGACGACCTGGTTCGCGACGGCCCTGCGGACTCTCTCTCGGATCACCTCTCCCAAAGGCTCACCCGCTCACTCCGCTCACTCCCTTTTTAGATGGACGAGGGCTCCTTCGGGTTGGCGGGCGGCTTAACCAATCTAGCCTGGACCCAGAGATGAAACATCCTGCGATTCTCCCTCGAGACTGCCCACTCACTCGTCTCATAATATGGGATGCTCATCGGCGGACCCTCCATGGGGGTACTCAGCTGACTCTGGCAGAAATTCGGCGGACGTACTGGGTCATTGGAGGACGGGCCCCGGTTCGAACTAGTATTCTGCGCTGTGTCAGCTGCGCTCGACAGCGAGATGCTCGGGCCGAACAACTCATGGGTCAACTGCCTGCGGCTCGAGTGACCCCTTCACGAGCCTTTCTCAACACCGGGGTTGACTACGCGGGACCGGTAACGCTGAAGGCCTGGAAGGGGCGCGGATCTAAGTGCCACAAGGGGTGGCTCTGCATTTTTGTTTGTCTTTCAACTTCAGCGGTCCACCTCGAGGTGGTTGAAGACTATTCCACCGACGGGTTCATCTCGGCTTTTCGGCGGCTGACCGGACGGCGAGGGATCTGCCAAACGCTCAGGAGGGACTGCGGAACCAACTTCCAGGGCGCAGATGCTGTGTTGCGACGACTCTTTACGGCGGGAAGCAAGGAAATTGGGGACCTAGCGCGTCTCTTGGCCAACGACGGAACAACATGGTCGTTCAACCCCCCGGGCGCCCCCCACTTCGGTGGGAAATGGGAGGCCGCGGTCAAGTCGGTCAAGCATCACCTACGACGGACCATTCAAGATACTCCTTTAACTTTTTGCGAGCTCTCGACACTATTGGTCCAAGTCGAGGCTGTTCTTAATTCTCGGCCGCTAAGTGCTCTATCGGAGGATCCTGCGGACTTGAGCGCTCTGACGCCGGGGCACTTCCTCATCGGACACGCTCTCACTACCGTACCGGAGCCCTCTCTCGCAGACGTTCCCAGCAACCGGCTTCATCGATGGCAGCTCGTGCAACAGCGGTTTCAACACTTCTGGTCACGATGGTCCTCTGAATGCCTTCAGAGGTACCTCTCAACTTCGAAGTGGCATCACCCATCGCATGAGCTTAAAGTTGGCTCTCTGGTCCTGCTCACCGACGAGCGTTTCCCACCATCGAAGTGGACCCTCGGGCGAATCCTGACTTTTCATCCCGGCAAGGACGGGCTAGTGAGAGTGGTGACTCTTAAGACAGTGACCACAACGCTCACCCGTCCGATCGTCAAATTGGCAATCCTCCCCCTCGACGTCTCGCCGCCAGGGCCGGCCCCCTCGGACGCATCGGCATTGGAAGTTTGAGGCAGTGGTTCTGCTCATGGTGACAACCCTGTTGTCACGGCGGGCGGAATGTTGAGAAACCACCCCGATTACGATAAACGTCCGTATTTCGCGGGCCTCTTCGATCTACCACGCCACGACTGCAGCGCCACTGCAGACTCGTCGGGTCGGCGGATTCAACTAGCTTCACGGCCGGGTGCGGAGCGAGTAAAAAGGCTGCTGAGCCGTCTCTCTTAACGAACTTTGGGGCCTCGGGACTTGCGCTGGAACGTCGGTCTCAAAAATTCTGTCAGCGGTATAAATCGGTGTGCGCCATAAATCGGCGTGACGGAAGGTATCGTGACCAGGACTATATTTTTAACCCTCACCGTCGAGTTATAATCCCAGGGGGTTTTACGTTTCTCCGGCGAACGACCATCGGTCGCTCTCGACCACGCGGCGGCGCGCCACGATCGAACATTTTTGACGCTAAGTGCTCCCGTGTGACGACGGCCGCGTCCCCTTTTTTTGCTAACGTCTTGTTCCGTTTTTCGAGTGCTCGTTCGCGTGCAATGGACTCTTTTATATGAGACTTTCTTTTCCGCCGGTGTTCGATGTGGCCTGCGAGCCCGATAATTGTAATCTCCTGTAACGACGATCGCATGGGCGCTCGTCCAATAAAGATGCTGGAATACTTGCTGTGAGAAACTCGCGTCAAAAAACGATCTTCCCCTTAAAATTTCCTCGGCGTTCTCGACAGGCGGTGATACAAGTTTTTGATTCAAGAATACATCGACCTGATTAAACATTGAGTGGAGTAAATTATTAACAGGCCCCACTTTAACTGTAGGGTCGGGTTTTACAGAGTTCGAACGTATTCGAACACGCATACTTAGCATGGTATGTGCAAGGTCAATGTACTCATCACCCTGACCAGGTACCACGAACTCGATAGGTGAATCGTCTGTTAGAGACGAGATCGGTTTGTAGTGTAACCATTGTGTCCCCTCGATGGTAGTTTGAGTCGGTGGTAGTGTAAATAGCTCCAGTTCCGACTTCAAGCACTCACACGAATGAGTGTGTAAGAAAGCCATTTTTTCACGAGAAGATATCGGCCACGGTCCTAGGTCGTGATGTTTTTTTCTTCTCAGGCCTTTTGGACGTCTTTCTACTTGCTCTTTTCACTGTTGTTCTCTTCTTCTTTTTAACACGCCCGACGTGTTTTTTTGATGTCGCGGGTTTCTTTTTTTTTTTTGACCGACCCTACGCGTACCGTAGCTGTCGACCGAATGCACAAGTTTGCGAATTTTCGAACGTTTATATCCCGAGCCCTGCATGAGGTTATTGAGTTTTTCTTCAGCCTTTCTCTTCAAATTCACACCCGATTCGCGCAAACGTGATTTAAAGGCCTCTCTAGGATGCATACCTGTATCTATTATATCGTTTGCTACATCAATCCCAGAACGTATAGCTTCTTTGCCAACAGTGCGTGCTCCCTGCTTTAAGAGTGGTAAAATTCGGCGAAAAAGGCCACCGAGAAAGCTACCGATGCCATGGCCCCTTTGATTCGGCGAGCCTATGTATACCTGACTAATTCCGCCGTAGCCTGTTCTAGCTCCACCCGTCTGTGTATCAAAGTACACATCGTAGTAATCCATTTTCTCTTTCTGTGGTGCTGCGACTAATCTATACGCTTAAATTGTAGCGTCACGGTTAGTGTTCCTCCTTCGAATGGTACCGGTTGCCCAAATTCATCCCTTATATCGATATCTATTGTCTGGAAGCTTGTGCGTAAAAGAGGCACGTAGCGAGGTGGTGAAAAACTTTTGATTTTCACAGAGCCGTAATTATAATTATTATCCGCATCAGAAGGAACGACACGTAACAAGGGTGCGTGCACATCTCCTGTGATGTATGGCTCGCAAATGTCAGTATAAACAAACAACATGTTAGGGATCCCGTTGGTGAGACTGGCCGGTTGCGGTGCAACATACTTAGAACCACTCATCGCCACAATCCCTGTACTATGGGCGAACCCTAAAATTTTACTCAACACCGGAGAGAAGTAGAAAGAGTGCTCCAAATTTTTACACGCGGTACAGATACGTTCTACCGATACATAGCCGTTACGCGTGTATTGGAACCTCAAGTGTCCCATCACACACGGGATTTCGTTTATTGATTCGAGTAACGCATTTACGCTGCGATATACTCCAGCTGGCACGCATGCACGCTCATCTTTGAAATCGATGTCGGCCTTAGCACCGGGTGTCGTAATGTTCGTTACCACGCTGACAAAGTTTTTTTCACCTTCGGGCGGTACATGCAAAATAGTCATGGGTATGTGTATCTCGGCTAAAGAAACAGCCCACTTACCCTGCTAGTTTACGCTTTGCGGCAAATGCGTCGTATACTGCGTAGTCCTGTTTTCAGGATAATACTTCATGCTACTATTGCTAGGTAAAACAACATAGAACTCATCCTTCATCTTGCTCACTTTTTCCTACGGCCTTTTGCACTCACTTGAACTCTCGATAATTCGGCCTCGTAAAAAATACCGTCAATCTCCTCGTTGTTAAGGTCGCGTAGAATGTATACGACAGGCCAGCTACTCAATGATAGGTGGTGTATCTTAAACAGTTCACTGCTCCACCCACCCTCGTATCCTTTTGCAAAGGCCGCCTTTGCACTACTGATACGAACAACGTCACCCACTCTGTATTTAGGAGATAGCCGTCGTTTAGGTTGAATATATCGCTGCAAAAGATTATTTCGCGCTTCGGCCGCTGAAAGAAGCGTCACAGATACGGGCGTCATTTTAGTGCCGCTGTGTAGTGTATGATAATATGCAGAAACTATATTCTGCAAAACATCAATATAGCGTTTTTGGCGAGAGTACGTGAAATACCGCCACATTCTTTCTTTCAGTATTCGATTGAATCGCTCTACAATGGCGGCTTTTATATCGGGGTTGCGTGTCGCGCGAAACTGGATATTATTTTTCTTCAGGAATGTCTGAAAGACGGCGCCCGTAAACTCTCTGCCCTTGTCTGATTGCAGACAAACGGGACATCGCCCATTTGTGCTCTTTAGGGAGAGTATGTGTGCCAACGCTTTAGCCACTGTCGCAGCAGACTTATCGCGCAAGGGCTCGACCCACGCGTACTTGCTGAGTACATCTATGACCACAAGAAGATAAGCATAACCGTCGTTATAGCTTTTAAGCGAGCGAAGATCTACAAGATCAGCTTCCCATACATCATCAACGGTCCATACGCTGTAGGACCGACGTGGAAACCGGCGCCTCACAGGTCTGTGCTTGGTATAAGCATCCTGAGCTTCAAGCCACTGTGTCGTTTTAGCAGGGGAGATCTTTTTTTGACGGCTTACGCGTAACAGCTTTGCAGCACCTCCGGTGAAAGACGCTTCATGGGAAGGATCAAAGTATACTTTTTCGAGTACTTTCATACTGATAATTTAAGACTAGCCCAGGTCACTCGTCTTCTCTTGCAACTGCCACCGGAGCCGTTCTGTATGCTGCGGCCGGATTTATTGCTCTCACTGCCGCTGTAAAACTCAGAATGACCAATATCGCTGATAGCCCCGTCGTTTTCATCGGTGGCGCTATCACAGCGCCACCGACCGCAAAAATTTTGCAAAGACTTTTCGGCCCGCCGGTTTAGCTACTTTTCTCGCGCGCATTGCGTCGTTCACGAGATCAATGATGTTTGAATCCTTGATCGGTTCTCCGCTGGCCGAAACCACACCGGCCGAATCCCAAGAAAAATCTGACGGAGGTGCATCATGCAAACGTCGCAATAAAAGTTTTGCTTTATTGCGAAATTTCAACGGAACACTCTCAATGATAATGGAATCATTCATTCGGGCCGTAGGGATGTCGCTTTTGGCTGGGGCGAATTGCACACTACCCTCTTTCTTTTTCATAAGAGTATGGTACTGATGTGCTCGTTCCTCATCAGCGAAATGCAAGCACCGTTGCAGAACGCTAAAATACGCCAGCCACTTTTCACGCTCATCCGCGTACGCATTAGATTTCAAAATCTCATTCATCTCCGCATCTAGTCTGCTGAGAGTCGCCTCGATTATTTTCTCTGCTTGCTTTGCTGACCCCCCGTTATCATTGGTAAAATTATTCGGCCTATGGCTACTGAGCTGTAATATGTTTTCCTCAGGTACCAAAACCATTTTTCGGGCATGCTCCATCACCCACGATCAGCAATCAGATTAGACAACACAGTACCTAGTATAGGGGCAAGTAGAAGGGGCAAAAAACCACCGCTTTGGACGACAAATTTCTTCTTACTCTTCCAGCACCCGTTTTTCGAGGCTAAGCGGCGTAGGAGGGGAGCGTGACGGCGCAGTTTTTTCCTCTGACCAGACTTGAGAGGTATATTGCCTCGAAGAACGTTCAAAGCACACTCGCAAACACAGCGTATCATGCGAGGGTCTGCTTTTCGCAAAATGGCCTCGCGCTGTTCTTTGCTGAGATACTGAAGGGCGTTCAATATCGCAACGCTCTTCCTGCAGAGAGACGATCTGTTGCGTGTCATTACAGGCGTAGAACTGGCAATTCGCCTCTCGTGTTGCCGCTTTTAAATTTTTTCGCGGTACGTAAACGAAATGATGAGGGTCATCGGGAAAAATACATGCGCGGAATCGACAATTGTCGGGTGTCGATTGCTTCAAATCTAGTAGCAAATAACCATGAGGCTTAGACGTTGCGTCGTAATAAACCTCTTGCAGAAAGCGTGGGTTCTCAGGACATACCTGTCTCGCCAGGTGCTGTATTTGGGCACGGTCGCGAGGATTTTTGAAAATAACGATATAACCTGCGTTCAGAGAGAGATATCTCTCTGCCCATGACCCTGATGGAATAAGTTCTGCGTTATAAAAATAACACTCAAATTCTTATGATGACTACCCTTGGTGAAGAGATCGACAACACTATTGTTCGATGCTTCACGCATCAGATCATCGATAATTAAAAGCTTGGCGCGAGGGTCGTTTGAGTAATCGGTAGACTGAGGTAATCCCTCGCGAAATTCAATAGAGGTGCCGTACTCCGCATATGCCGTCTGCCACTCGGAATAATAGAATATTATCCTCGCAAATGGTTCGCTGCTCATACACGTGATGAACTTAAAATTTTTTTTTACAAAATACGTCTTACCGCAACCTGTAGGTCCGCAGATCATCGAAGTCCACGGATGCGTCCACCGCACGTCCATTGTGATGAATGCGAAAAGGCACTTCTGAAGTAGCAATAAATACTCTACGGATGTGGCGTTTCTTTTTACAAATATATTTGCATGTAAAATATATTTTACAATTTCTAATGACGATAGCCGTAAGGCAGCGAACCGTGTTCGCCATCACGCCTTCGCTTAACACTCGACGGTTTACACGATTTTGTTTCGGAGCGCGTAACAACATGATGGAACTCTGTACGTCTAATAGCATCGTAGCGCAACATAATAGGATCCTCTCTGTCCCCTACAATGAAGGACCGTACAGATTGGTAATTTATTAACGCATTGTTTGCAAAATTAAGGGTGATACCCTTAACCTTGCAAACTTCACTCTCCGACCCGTCAGGAGTACGCACTATAAATGCGTAAAATTTTGGCCCACCGGAAATGAAGCTTTTGATATAGCTACCCTCCCCATAATCACTCAACTCATCCGTTAAATCACCTAAGAGCTGGCCTATAGGAGGTTCGTATTCATTAGGTTGCTGCCTCGTTACATAAATAACAGAGTCTGTGTCGCAGTACAAGGCACGCCGACCGAGACGTTCCAGGTAGCTGTAAAGCTTTAGACGTGCCTGTGGCGTGGTGTATGCAGCAATTACAGCATTCGCTATATTCGAGGGCATCACAGCCTCATCCGTATTAGTATAGCTTACATACAATGTTTGATTATTCACAGGAAGCATAACGGTAATTTCGCACCCGGGGTCGGTCAATAATTCCATAAGTTTTTTTCGCGTCGATACCACGACTGTTTGTGGAAGATTCTCGCGTTGACCGAATTTTCCCCAGAATGAATTTAGACAAAGCTTTGCGAGCGAGCGTAACCCGGGGTTTTTGGCTATCGCCTGCCTGCTCAAGCGAACACCCTCAGATTGTTCAAAATGCGCAATATAACGTTCTTGCTGTGTTTCATCGTCTGCGCAGTTTTCAGGCCACCCGCTCGCCTCTTGCTTGATTTTCAAAAACGTATTGATGTATTCGGCGAACAACCCGCCTGATTGCGTATTACGATCGAATTGCGTTACTTTGTATTGCCAAATTTCGGCTATAGAAAGTATTGTGTAGCCGCATGAAACAGCTTTTCGCAGCTCGTCAACTACCCAGGTGCCCTCGAACACACGATCAACGGTATCATCGTATGTGCACTCTTCCTGATTCATTATCTCGCAGCAGCTACGACATAAAGAGAACAGCAACCGCTGATGCATACGCACTGGTAATACAGGATGGTAAAGATTGCGCGGTGGTAGCACCGTACATTTGACCAACCCCTCAACGCGTGGTAAATCGTTATTCCCCCCCCCCCGTCAATTCTAAGCACTCTTCAGCAATAAATCCTTTCGGATGACCCACAGGGTATTTACCAAATTTGCAGATATACGGATACAGAGAACAGACATCTACGTAGCGTATACGCTCCCCCTCCCTTGTATCATAGAGTGTTACCATGTTTTCTGTTCGCCCACCGAAGAACGCATCACGAGGGTTCAATGGATCGTTCGCCGTTAGAGGATGATCCCGCACGAACTCACGAATTTCAGAGTTTGCTTCTACACGACGGTCCCACTCGCATTCCCAAATCTCCACCAGCTGGTAACCGCTCGAGCGAATTCTCTGTGATATGGCTATGGTTCGTTCTAGGCTCTCGTCCATAGACAGGCCATTGCGCTGTTTACGATCTCTATTAAAGATGTAGCATTTGGCGCAGCCGTGCCAATAGCAGCCGTGAAACTGTAATACATGTGCTGTGCCGTTTGTTTCGTAGTAGCCGTCAACTAGTAAATTCTAAGGTAATTTAAATTCGCGTGATCGCCCTGCGTGTATAGTGGGGTGCCCGAGAGAATGCTCCATCCAGACGAGCCATGTGATTGCTTTTTTCGACTGATTGTGAGCCCATCTATAGCCACCTAGAGGTATAATACCGATCGTGTTGCCTTTTAGGAAATTTTTACGAAAGACGCGAAAACAGGCTGACGCTATTGTTGTGCTCTCGTCAAAAGGACAGACGCGACCGTTGGTTATAAACATAGAGCGAAAAGCCATGCACGCACGTCGTAATATCGTGACGTCGTCCGTGCAATAGCTTACAAGCTCTTTCGAAAAGTCGAACACGTAATTGGTGTCTTTTGACTCCCTGTACCAGGTTAGAAATTTTTCGCGCTCTGCAGAACGCATCGTGTCAGCGGAGTAATACTCTATAGACGGCAGCGGCCCGACATAATTTTGATTTTCTGGCCTGTTGAACAAATGGGGAAAAATACCTTTAGTAATAGAACCTGTGAGGCCGAAGGCTTTAGGTAGCGCGCTAAGAGGCATGTGGAAATAATTTAGGCTGTCGAGAAATACCAATTTTTCAAGGCGCATCGAGATGATCTTTGTACCGTTCATAATTATACGCGGTAGCTGAGTCTTTTTTTCCTCGATCAAATAACGCAAAATGAATTGTGCGTCAAAGCCCCCGGCGTTGTGAGCAATACAGATCGTACGCGAAAAATTACTGACCCGCATAGCAAGCTCGACCAATTGACCCACAGGATTATGACTAAAGACAAACTCATGGGGGCCGCAATATTCACAAGGCTCATCGATAGAATCACGCGTGCAGCAATATGTGCAAACGCGCTGCGCTACGCACAGGTTTGGTTCATGTATAAAGGTACCAGTATCGCCGTGTACATTTGTGCATTGCTGCGTCTCAAAATCATAAAATATGAAAAGTATTTTAGCCAGCTCTTTGTCGTCGTGGATGGGCTTCATGAAGCACGCGTCGTTATCGGAATGGTCTGTTCTACATGTTTTGCAAAAGATCACACCACAAACATGCTTTCTCCTTTTATCCAACGGTCGTAGTGTTTTCAAGCATCCGCGGCACCGTTTGAGAGAGGCACAAACACTGTTTGATTTTCGTCTTTGGGTCTGCTTAACAACCAGATGGTTTTTAAAGCATTGCCGACCGTAAAATGTGCGAGCGCACATATCACACTCGAGTGTAGCATTTACGTTGGGATTGCAAGGCGGGGCCGTTATGCAGCGAGGGCACTACTTTTTTGAACATCTATGACTCAGTCTACGATATTGCGAATTACACGCGGAGCAAAAATCGCGGCTTCCGACAGCAGCTCGTAAATTTAATATCGGTTGAAAGTGATGCGAGCGCTCGTAATACAATATGTACAGAGTGTGCTGGATGCTACCAAAAGTGTTCAAGGCTTTTTGCGTGCTATCGAACAAAGGCTGGACCCCGCGCCCCAGAGTTCAAAATTCGTAAACCACTACCGCGATACCGTCTTGCGCTAAATAATTTTGAAATAGAGCAAGCTCACGGATACCACAGCCATTCGCGGGTACTGTAACATGGGCGGCGTTCGTTAATTCACGAGCTGCGTTTCTCTGCAGTGAACCGTTAATCTGTCTCATACGCTGCCAATTTGCATGTAAGTTACCCGAACGTATTTCGCCCCGCTCGGCGTAGGCGCGCGCAGCAACCAGTGATCGTGGTAAGCACAAATTATCATTATTCCTAATTGTGAGAATAGCTTTTTTTGCAACACCCTCGTGTGTTAGTTTTTTTCTACCGGAACCTTCGACACCCTGTATAATACTAACTTTTATCGTGCATGCATCGTCGATATTTAGCAATGCTGCACTTTGGGCAACACTAGCTATTAATTGCCAAATATCGTTAAACGTGCAGTCTCTGACGGGTCGAAAGGAGAGCCATACGGGACCGTGCGGTAGATTACTTGAGGTAAACGATATACCTATATAATCGCTAGCTTCGCAGGAGGTTGTTATGTGCGTCAGGAGATCGCGAAACGCTCCTTCAAACCATTGTAAAATGTGGCAGTCTGGCGGTGGTTGACAAATGCGTACGGTCAGCTCCCGACCGCGGAGTTTGAAACGCTTGAAGTAGCGGCGAGCATCCCCGATGATTTCGATGCGGGTGCCGGGCGGCTGTACATCGCCAAAGGGCTCATCGATAGGGGTCTCGCGCTGGCGTCTAGGTCTTCCGCCGCCATCCTGTACTTCTGTAAAACGGGTAAGATTGTTTAAAAAAAATGTTAACACTAGCAGATAAGGGCGCGCAACCTACAACTGATATTATCGTTAAGCTGACTACAATGTACCTGCTATTATTGTTAATTTTAACCCCCACGGGCGTCTACAAGAGTTCTGCATCAGGTATTACGGACGCCGATGTATAACCTGCCATAAAATAGTATTGCTCACTTTTCTTTTTAAATCCCCAGAAATACAAATAAAATAGTCCGATAATTAAAAAGAGGAAATATGAAAATAGATGTGTTGCGAGAAAATAGACGCCCTTTACCTGAGTCAGTAGTAGAATCTAAGAGACGGTTTATCCAATTATCGTTGAGCTCAACAATATTCTGTATATTCTCGTCTTCAAACGGGTAGTTCAATCCGAGACCCATAGGATACTCCCACTCTTGATTTTCTCGGTGGTCATATTCCTCAATGGGATTGTCCTCCTGTTGAGGGTCAGCATTGTTGCTGGCATCGCTCCCTTCGTTGCTCGCCGGGTGCAAAGCTGTGTGTGCGCCCCGCTCTATTAATCATCTATTCAAAATTATTATAATTATTATTTTCCTGCTTACCCTCATTACTGCCCGTAAATATCTCGACAGGGTTGTACACGCTCGCTGTAGGTGACGCATAGCCGACGGGTCGGTCGCGCGACCAGTGCTCCTCTATAATGCTACTTCAAGCACTTACAGTTTCATCATTGTCATTGCTGTCGTCATTATTGGTCTCTCTACTGGTCGCATGGCTCTGTAAATCTAATTATATTTCCGCTCTGTTATCAACTATTCAAAAATATTTAGTATAATTTTTATTTATCCCTACTTACTCTCATTGCCGCCCGTAAAAATTTCGGAAGGCTCGCGTATGCCTAGTGTAGACTCACGCTCCTCGGAATCCGCAAATATATCAGAGGTGCTTGATGGATAGGCAGCCCTCTGTGTTTCTCCTTCATCATCGTTTGACACAGGCGAAAGGTGCTGATAATCAGGGCGCCCTCTAGCACTTTGAACAGCCCTAGCTTCTTCTTCTTCCACGGCACGCGCCTCCTCAATAAGCATAGCTTCTTCATCGCTCGGCGCATCTAAGAGGCGTCGATAATCTGCGGTCGCACAGGTATTGTCACTATGTGTTCCTCACAAAAAGACGTCTTACATTACAGGGTGGCCCAAAAACCAACGATAATATTGCAAATACTGTTGGAAATGTCATTATTATTTTTTACAAAATGTATTAAGTGACAAAAATTAGCCACGAATATGTAGCTGCTGATTGTTATCGGTAGTACGATGTTTTATTAATAGGCTGATAAAAGTTGACCCGAAAAAAAATAACAGCATCTACAATATTCGTGATGCTTTTTTGGGCCACCCTGTATATTAGGTACAGCTTACCGTTTATTTCGCTAACGAGCTGTCGAATACACGGCACGTTCACAAGATTTCTGCGCTGTAACTCTTCGAATGCACATGTAAGAACTCGGCAGCCCTTTAACATTCCTCTGTTGTAAGCCGTAACGATGGATCGCAGCGGTGACCACCATAGCACATATTTCAAACGTTTCAACAAAGAGGTTTCCGGTAAATAGCGTAACTCACTGCACCAATTATCATTGAACCTTCGCCGAAGCTGACTGCTTTGAATTTTTGATACCCGTAAAAGATCTAAAATAGATGCGCGAAGGTAACGGTCGGTCATTATCGCGTCAGAGAAATGTACTGTTAGCTGGTTGAATCACGACTGATAGTCGCTTCAATTTTGCGAGTACCAATGATATTGTGAATCATGGATACACGTACATCACAGTATGTGCAAATGATACGCATTTTGAAAATCTTGAGATTTCTCGGGGGTCAGTATGTAAGACGATATTTCACAGCAGCAGCACTTTTGCTGAGCAATGAAAATCGTGAACGAGCTCATCATACCTTCTCCATCGACTCGTTATGACCATTATAAAGTATCGGAGCGTAATATTCATTTTCAGGGATCTACGCGCATCTATATTTTACCGTGCTTCCTTATAATTGTTATAGTTTTAGGGTAAAATACATTGCGCATATGAATAGAGTGAAGAGAGTACGACCGATCATATATATAAATATATATCGCTAACGTACGAAGATGAAATATAATTATATTAGTAGTAGAGAGAGAGAAGAATATATATATATATATATATATATATATGCCGCTCGTAGAGTAAAGATATACGTGTAGCTCGTGAGTGGGCGGCGATGAAATATAGTTATAGTGGTAGAGCGCGAAGAAGAATACATATATATATATATATATATATATACATACTGGTCACTCTGGTGTAAAAGTGGCACAGTATACATATATATGTACCTCGCAAGCGTGCGAAGATGAAATATAGTTATAGCGGTAGAGCGCGAAGAAGGATATATATATATATATATATATATAGATATCTCATTCTCTCTTCGTTTGCCTTGCAGACCGAGTGCTCACATACACGGTACAGCATTGTTGTGTCTGTGAGAGATCGCACTGCTGCCCGCACGCACACACACGCAGGGGCCTCGTCACTGTACCTGTGATCGGTATAGTTATAACAGAAAAGATATATATTCTTTCTCACTTCAGCTGTATTGCAGCTATATATTCTTTCTCTCTTTAGATGCGTTGCAGCCCGTACGGTCACTTACACGGAGCTCGTCGTTGTACCTGCGGTCAGCTGTTTTACTCTCGCTACTACACCTTTATACCAGACTCTTTCTCGATGTATTGTTATTCACTCCTGTGTGTACATGGAGGCTCCGCTGTGTCAATGACTGGCGCTCGCACTCCTCTCTCTCTCTCTTTCTATATCATTTTCTTTTTAATGCACGCGGCTTATGGAAAAATGTTTCAGCAAAAATGTGGCTATGCGTAATTCTGTCACAGGATGCTCATCTTTCTTCATTCGAGACGCAGACACCGTCGCTAACGTAAGTACGGGTTTTCACCGTGTAATAGCCGAAATATTTTTTAAATAGAATCAAACAATTTATATGCCTCCGTCTGTTTTCAGAATGGAGGAGTATTATTTCGAGAATGACAACCTCGTCGTGTACGACACCGCGGCCGAACGAGAGTTTATCCTGGTGAGTTTTATTTATTTTTCACTTAATAAAATAGAAAAATGCACGTGTAGGACCTATACAGTAGGA